>JAOBAT010069448.1:0-22284 GCA_026413305.1 Hydrozoanthus tunicans | reverse complement strand
TAGTAGTAGTAGTAGTAGTAGTAGTAGTAGTAGTAGTAGTAGTAGTAGTAGTAGTAGTAGTAGTAGTAGTAGTAAGAACATCCTTATCATTTCTTATTACCGAGAATGTAAGCAAAGTAATTAACACTGGCCATACCTGAAGCCTGTGCGGAGCTACGACATCATGTTTGGGAATGTATAGTACTGCGTCTCTTGTAACGTCCCGCAAGTACAGATCAGATGACGTGCTATTTACCAATAAACACCAGGGGACAACATCTACAACAAGAGTGCTCAGAGTAGGCCATCGTTTAACTACGCGGCACTGAAGCTCGATATCTGGAACCAACCCAGGTCTTTCACTCAATGCTGTTGAAAAATGGACATATGTACATATAAGGAAAACGAATAGTAATGATAAAAGCATTTTTTTAAAATAAAAGTATAACTTTATTGACATTATAATAAAATCTAATTATAAAAAGTGCATCCAAGCTTAAAAAAAGGGGATTACAAAAATATAGTAACTATCTAAAAAGTCTAAGTTTATTTCATCGTTTTATTCATAAAATGTGAATGATAATAGCAATAATAATAATAGTGATAAAATTATTAGCAATAATAATAAGAGTAATAATAATGCTAACAATGATGGTAGTAATAATAACGACAATGGATCTTAATCATATTTTACATTTTCCTCAAGGCCTTCACATCCTGTAACAACGGTAGTATTAAAGGTGCTTTGGTATTAAGGGTACTTAGATAGTCCGTTAAATATGACTCACATTTCTATTCAGTCAGGGTTGCCTTCACTTGATAGTTGATAGGCTCTCTACAAACTGCATTATTTAGACTCAGAAAAAAATATCTACCTTCGGATCTGGATTGAGTTTGAACACTTCCGATTGCTGGTGACGTTACATGACGCAAAAGTGCTGACTCAGCAGAAGGAGTCGTTATGGCATCCACATTCCTCCAAGATAAAGCGATGGTTATAAGGATTCAAAAGCAATTATAACGAAGGATGGCGTTTGAGTAATGCAGTATTTAAAGACGTACAGTAAAATCCGAAAGTTGGCAAAAGGGTGTGATTCTTTGGGTCTCATAAACAGGGCATCTTATGTCTTCAGGGGGGGGGAAGGAAAAAAAGGGGGCTTTTCAAGCGTTTGTGGCTATTACAAGTGGACATGGATTCACAGTAAATCGATAGTTAAGAAAACCGTGTAAATCTAGTTCAGATTTGTGCGTTTTATCGACTTTCAAGCAAGAGTTATGATGATCTTTTTTAAAAATGGTTAAGATCAGCTTTTAAAAAAAGACTCTAACTCGAGTTTCTGGGTTTTCATCCGTCGTCAGAGAGTTAAAATTCTAAAATGGTGTATGTGATTAATTCAACTAAAAATTAAACAGATTAACCGGGCATGAGTAAAAGGCAAAAACTTAAAACAAAGGATCTAAAGCTAAATGATTGCATGTGTACAAACTAAGATGGCGGATGTCAAGTATGGCCGCTAGGGCTCATGGGGTCTCGATACCAGTCCTATATTACAAACTTTACCTTGGTTGTTGTGCAAGCCTGATGTAGGGCCATAGGGAGTTCGTAGATTCTTCCTCTTCGCAACTATCTTCAGCCTTCATCCGATTGGCCAGTTCGATGAGTGTTGTGTTGAGAGGGACTGGAGGATTGGAGGTTCTGCCGCCTTCACCGAACTGGAAAGTCACATGATGCCATGCATTCGGACCCAGGTTAAAAATCTGCTGTTCATTTCCTCGGCCAGCGGTTGGGATAAATGAGGTTTCGTTTGAATTTGCAGTTACAACGTTCATGAGAACGGATTCAGCTAGATGGCTGCGCACAATGAAGAGTGGAGAGAAACAAATCTTTTGGAGAGAAAAAGGATCAAGAATGATTGACGTTTTCATTAAACGTATGCTTAGAGCTTTACACGGAGGATGGCTGGGAAGGGGGGTTACTAGAGTAAAAAATTAAAAAGGTTTTGAAAATGTTTAGCTATGAAATAACAATTTATGCATTTTCTTGATTGCTACGATCAGCATGAACATAGTAATTGGTTCTTTGTGGCCCCATACCCCTCCCCACGAGGTCCCCACTGGCTTATATTTTGTCTTATTTTTGTTAAAGGTATGTATCAGTTCTGGCGATTCGAAAAAAAATAAAAATAATTAACAAAGCAAATACACGTCCTCTATTAAACACTCCATTAAGAGTTCAAAAAGAGAACTCTTCTTGTTTTCAAATTTGCATGTTTCTTTTGCAATTAACCTATTTCAGAAAGCGCTTATTTTTTTTAATGGCTTAATGGAAAATAAAATTTCCAAATTTTCTTAACATAGAAGAAGGGCGTTACGGCACCTGAACCTGGTCTGTAGTTTCATTCCTCTCCACACTGCACCACATGTACAACGTTTGAAATTCTTTTACACCCAATAGCTAAAACAAAAAGCTTTATAAGACAACTTCACACCAAAGCTGAGAAACATGCAAAAAAAAAATAGTAACCAAGTTTGGTTTAAAGCTGCCAAACTATATGAAAACCTTTCAACTCTTAAAACAGAAAAAAAATATAAAATGCTGAACTTCAAGAAAACAATATCAAACTGATTGTATATAAGATTCTAAAACATTAACGAAGTCATACTTAGAAATTTTCATAAATGCATTGGTTTTAGATTAGCAAATTCAACTCTGAAAAAGAACATCAGTCCGCATCGTGCAGACTACATGAAGTAAAAGAAGCACTAAACAATCAAGCTGTTTTGACCTTGGCATAGTTTGAAATAGAAGTATACATGTATGATCTAATGGTTGAAAAAACTGAGGTCGGTGCCGAAGCAACTTTTCTAAAGTTAAAGCACAATTTGTTTTGCTCTTGAAGCTACTTACTCGAACCACTCGGTGTTGGTTCTTCCCCTGATGAGCCTGCTCGCTACTGTCCAGCGGTAGCGATTCTGACCACGTAGTGCAATTGGGTATGCGCACGCGCATGCCAGCCAGACCACTATGTGGTACAATGTACGAAGGAAGCGTGGTGTGGGAGGGTAACAGCACGGTCTCGAGTACCTGGGAACGAGAAAAAAAAATTGTTGTTAATTTTGTTGAATCAGGTACACAGAAATTCTACACCAATACAAAAACAATGAAGCCAAAAAAACTTCATTGTGGTCATAAATGGTGTAAAAACTAAGGTGAGATTTCACTTCGGAAAAGTCTCGCGAACTGGGAACGAGTCTTGGGTCACGATGTTATACGATTTGCAAACATATCCACTTTTTAACTCTCCGGTTGTACAAGATGGCGGTGGGTTAATTTTAGATCACAAACCACCATCTTTCTTTCTAGCAAACTTACTGATGTAATGAAGGATGTCATGTCTTACCGCGCGATCGTTGGGGATAACTTTAAAGCCCGAATCCCGCGTATTTCGAATAAGAAGAAAACTCCAAGAAGCGTTATCTGGAGTTATGAACCTAAAAACCCTTTATTTAACACTGTAGACAAACAAATTGACCAAGAACAAATTTTGTCATATACTATTTAAAACAGCTTTTTTTAAACAAGGTAGTATCCTCAAACAATGTTCGCTTTCTCCGTTTCTATCTTGTCTAACTTTCCGACAAAATGTTTTGGTTTGACAATCAAAGTCATCGACAATTCTTCCCGAATGCCTGTGTTCCGTACTATCTGTTTGCTCAGTCTTCTGTGTCTGTTGGTCCTACAGTAAGTCTGTTTAAATTGGTCTAGTTGTCTATTCCGATACTAAACATACCTGGAAGGGCACAGATTGGGTTTGAGAGGCCTGACTTAGAGCTGGGTTCTTTAAGATTTGCACCTCAACATCAACTGACAAGCGGCTCAGCACAGTATGGCTTCCACGAATGGTTACCTATTAACAAAGATTTCAACATCATTTACACTACACGAAAAATCCAATAAAAATAATTAAACTTCCGTCTTGTGTAGCAAAGATAAGTTATGATCAAAGGTATAAGTTGCCTTGCTTTGTGTTTGAACTTAGGAACAAAGATATAATTATATTATTATAAAATAATGCGAAATTATTTCCCGAAGGGGGGACAAATAGCGGTCGATTTATACAGAGATGAATAAGGCTTATATATCGAACACTTGGCCTTGAGCAACATATGTTCACAACTATTAAGAACCTATCAACTTAACGGGTAAAAAACTTGTTCATCTCTCAAACCAATGAAAGTTAAGCCTTAAAACAAAATAAATTTTTCTTAAACAACAATGGTGTCATACTCAAACGATTTCTTAACTTCTTAGCAAAGTTATAATGAAAATAGTTTCTTCGTAGCATTGGTGACAAACGAGCTAACGGCCTTTATGTATGATGACGTCATAAGTGCATGAGAATGACGGTTGGCGGTGAAATGCTATGCGAAATCGCGGGAGGTTTGGATCAACATTTACTGTTCTTACTGTTCCATAATTTTCAATGTCTGTTCTACCATGTTTAATTTATTCGCTGGAATGTTCGTTACACTGTGCATAGCAAGTACGTAACGCCACGAATTCTCGTTTTAGTGCAGGAAAACGCTTTCAGGGTTCATCTGCTTTTCTCAAAGTAAAATTTAAGAACTTTTTTAGGACTTTTTAAGGTAAGATTATTGGTTTTCCGAGGACCTAAGCCATGGGGCATTAACCACCTGAAATGACCTAAAACATGACTTTTCACGACATTGATTTTCCTTGACACAGTTATATAATTATAGGCACGTTTTAGTTGTTGCTAATCACGGACCTGACATTAAAGTCTATAGAACTGCAAAGGTTTATTTTGGCATTACGTACGAAGAACTATTACTGTGCACTTTTTTTGAAAACATAACAGTGTAGTCTTCATTCAACTCAATAAACAGTTTATTTGTAAGCTAAGTACATGACTCGTGATTCAAACAAAATGCCTACTTAAGTGAAAAAGCAAACATTCAAGGACTTTTTAAGGACCATGACTGAGTTTTGTAAAATTTAAGGACTTTTGAGGCCTCAAATTTTGGAAAGTGAAAATTTTAAAGTACTTTTAAGATTCTTAAGGACCCGGATGAACCCTGGCTTTTGTGGCGTCATCATGCATTACGTCTGTTCTCAAATGGAGATAGGTAATTGTGAGTACACGTTCACAAACATCAAGGAGAACAATTGTGTTAAGGGATGCGAAACCAGTAAGATATTTCAGTATTAAATATTGCATTCTCATTCCCTAAAATCAAAGCTAACGAAATGGTCCTCTCCGTCTGGAATTACCTGCTTTTGCACACCATTTAGCTGTTTGACCTCTATAAATAACGATGCACTGTGCAAGCGGTGGCGAATTGTTCGGCAGCACATCCCCACTGTATCGATGTCTATGGGTTCGGACCATCTCCAATCTCCCTCCGCTTCTACGCACACTTGAAGCCTGGGTACTAGAGCTGGAGAGCGTGGAGTACGCCAGCTGTATGGACAAACTTGGCGGTTACCAAGAACAAGTGACTCATCTGTGTTTACCTGTCATTTTAAAGAAAATATTCGCACTTAATTTTAGTATATGACCAAGTAATTTCACGTGCTGTGATCGGTCAACAGAGGTCCTTAAGTTACCACAGGGACCGCTACAGCCAATAGTAACTCCACGCGTTTTGATTGGTCAAATGGGCCACTACAGGCAAAAAGACGTCGCTTTTATATGGTCCAGTAACTTCGCCCGCTGTGATTGGTGAATAGATGTCCGAAAGTTGGCCAAAAGACGTCGTTTTTGCATGACTGTGTAATTTCATGCCATTTGATTCTTCAATCGGGGTTGAGAGAACACGAGATTTCATGCTACTGACACTAGAAGCGTTAGCCCTTTGGTATTTGGAAAATTGAATTTAATCAAACGAGAAAAAAACTGCATGGAAACGGGGGATGTTGCAAGGAGAAATTATCATACACATACAGTGTTATTACTATTAACATCTGCAAGATATGTGAACGATGTGTTTTAACTGTTACGTTTGGAGCTGAAAAGGCCAAAAGCACAATACCAAATACGTCCAAAACTATTTTCAGAAAAAGCAAAAAAAGGAAATCCACCTGACCAAAACGCAGCACTTCACGAGTATCATTACATATAATGTAGTGATTTGAAATGACGTATTCAGCAGTTGCTTCAGCGTCTTGTTGCCACGCAACAGCAGCCATGGAAACGGTGTGGACTGTACTTTGCCTGACATGCATGTGAACATGTTGTATATCAACAGCAGCATCAAGCCACAGAGGCGGTGATGTAGACGTTGCACGATCAACCTTATCGAGCACTTGCTGCAGGGAAAACAAAGGTTCCCACTTACACAGGAGAAACAGTACCGTACGGAACAGAAGCAAAGACTTAAAGAAGTTCAAGCAAAGGTTACTGTAGCGTTTCACGGCTAAAATTATTGAGCAAAACGTCTTTCTAAAGGTAAAACAAAAATAATACAAGAAATACCACAAGAACAAAGATCCGTTTGGGATTGGGACAAGGTCCGTTTACGTATAAAGCATGACCCATTTGCGTATCAAGCACAGTTCGTTTACGTTTTAAGCACGGTTCGTTGGCGTAACATTTACAGTCCTTTTGCGTTTTAAGTACGGCCGTTTACGAATCAAGCACGGCCCGTTTGCGTATTAAACGCGGTTCGTTTAAGTATTAAGCACGCCTGTTTATGTGTAAAGCACGGCCCGTTTGCGTATTGAGCATGGTCCATATACGTATTAAGCAGGGTCTTTTTGCGTATTAACTACGGTCCGTTTACGTTTTAAGCACGGTCCGTTTACGTATGAAACACGGTCTGTTTGCGTGTTAAGCACGGTCTGCTTATGTATTCGGTCAAAACGCTTAACAGAAAGTTAGTCTTGATTTGAGTGGTTGTTGCTACCAACATTTTTTCTACCAAGGGGTAGGTTATGGTGGTGGGAAAGGGATGGAGGAGCTGGGTTACCTGTGCATCAATAAGGACACTGGGTTACCCGTATATTAACAAAGGAAATTTGTTGGCTTTGTATTATCAAGGGCGCTTGGTTACCTGTGTATAGAAAAGGGCAATGGGCCAGCTGTGAATTGAGAAGGGCAAAGGGTTACCTGTGTATTAACAAAGGAAATTTGTTGCCTTTGTATTATCAGGGGTGCTTGGTTACTCGTATATAATCAAGGGCAATGAGCTATCTGTGTATTGAGAAGGGGACTGGGTTACCTGTGTATTAACAAGGCACTTGCTTACCTGTGTATCATGAAAAACAGCTGCGGTAAAACCGAAATCAAACGGGCTCAACAGCGGATAGTATATAAGGTCACCAAAATTGACGATGTCCATGTAGCAATTGAGTTCCAGCTGGACCAATGAGAACGAGCCTTTTCCGCCCACATGTTTAGCCAACCCACTCAAACCCTCCACCGTTATCAGCATCAACTCTTGTTCACTTGGAAACGATGGGTCCATTGTGAAGCCTTGTAACTCCTTTGGGAGAACTATCGATAACAACGAAGTGATTTGGTTAGAACATTGAAATAATCGAGACCGTGCAATATTGAGCACAACTGTAGAAGGTTCATCCGACAAACAAGGCACTTCACTATTGTAACACGCTTTACGGAACGCGAGGATCACGTTTGCAGTTCGTGTTTCAACGGGAAGCAACCCTCTCTCGCGCAAGAAAAAACTTTAAGAGTTTTTGCATTTTAAACCTGTAACCTCACGTATTAAGCTTAAGACAAAATTCTTTAATCGTTTTCCCACTATATGTTTGTTGTTTTGTTGTAAACAAGAGTTATGCATATGTTTCCAGTTATGGAATTTGGATAATTCAACAAGCAGGAAGAACTAGAATGATTATTGCCGCTCACATCTTGCAAATAGTGCAAATGGAATGCTTAAATCGATTTTACAGGAAACGGGAACCTTAAAGCGTTAGCTGCAGTTTGCCGTCTGCTGTAAACACGATGCTGAGAATGTCGCATTTAGATCCATACGCTCAAACATACTTTCTTGGAACTTTTGGTATCGAAGGCCATTTAGAGAGAGTCAAACTACACAAAGACACTTATAAACTTATACACAAAGATTGGAGATATTCATTGTGATTTTGTTAGTATCTACCTCTATTTGTGCTTCGCATGTGGTTTACAAGCCTCATTTCCAGGATACCGACTGATCCTCGCAGACAAATGGCCGGGATGAACTGGGGCGAAAAGAAGGAGTTGACTTTGACGGAGGCAGCAAGAGATGTAGCGGATATCATGGTGTGGTACGTGGCGCTGTAGATGGAGGCTGTCTCGTCTTCATCCTGACTACAGAAGATATTAGAGACCTTAAGCACAAGCCATCCGTGTTTCCACGGAAGCCAACCGGAAATCAAAAATCGAATGTTGACGCGTACTTGCACACAACATGCGGCCGTGGTAATCGTCACGGAGGTGAAAAACGTCTTGGTTGCCTCTTTGACGATCACCACGGCCGCATGACATGTGCAAGTATGCGTCAACTACTGACATTTGGTTTCCGGTTGGCCTCGTGGAAACACGGACGGCTTATGCTTTAGGTCTCTAATATATAACAAGGTTTAGTAAGGTTTTCGCTAAAGGCAAAGTGTCAGAGAAAGATAAAAAGATGAGATAAACAAGACAAATGCTTCACCGAGAAAACGTGGAAAAAACATGGACCTAATGAGAAAATCTTCAGCGGAAAAGGCACAACCCCGCTAACATAAAAGAAAGCGAAAGTTTGGTTTTTCAAAATATAATTTATTTACTGGAGCTCAACTCTTTGCTTTTGTAACGCTTGTGGTGTTGGTAATCTTGCACTTTTAAACATAGCATCTTCTCGAAACATTTTTCGCCTATTGCAAGATGAAGAATTTAACCGTAATTAGTGGACCAAATCGTGTTATAGAGACATAAACAAACCAAAAATTTATCCCACTATATTTATGAGGAACTGTGAAAAAAGAAACCGCTCTACTTTTATTTTAACTTTCTCGTACAACCTCTTCAGAAAAGATCTGATATAGTTGAGCCCAGCAGGGGGAAAAATTCCTTAATTTTATCTCTAAATGGCAAGTGTCAGCAGTAAATTGTTCTTTCTTCGAGTGCGTACTTCGCTCAGTCAGTAAGATCTCTGACTGCCAGGTGTCCCGAGCTCGATCCCCGGCCTAGCCGAGTATTAAACAGCATTTGTTGACAGGGACGTTAAGCCGTTAGTCTAGTCTCTCGAGACTTAAAATAGAACCTCCACACATGGGTCGATACGGGCAGGGTTTTTACACAGTGATCATCAATGTAGTCTGTCTTTTAATATACACGTACACACGTTTCCGTGTCTTAACAAACTGATTGATTAATTCGTTATCATAAAAGTTTTCATATAGAGGATGGATATTAGTGTGGGTTGTGTGTTGTTGAGTGTCCAACCTTAGTTTCCAATAACATTTATAAACTACCATTACTTTGATGCAACCAGTGCATGTATTAATATTAAAAGTTTCATTGGGGCGCAGATCGTAGGGAAAAAAACATCCGTTAAAGGAGTTCTGCACTGTACAGTAATTCTGGTCAGAAATAAAACTTTTCTCAAGTCCGTGTCTATACCAGCAACTCAAATATGATAATCCTGTGCATAAATCTGACGCCGACAATTTAATTTGATTATTTCTACGGTTTGAATTTCCCGCGCGCCGCCATTTTGAAATATGACATGTTTTGGCTGCAGTGTCAGTCTCCCCTCTCGATGAAAACAATAGCAATGAATGGGAGAGGGGGGAGGGGGGGGGGGGGGTGGAGTCTGGTATTGCAACCATAACACCTCACATTTCAAATTGGCGGCACAAAGGGAAAATAATCAAACCAAATTGCTTTGCGTTAGAATTATAATACGTACAGGGTTATCAAACTTGAGCTGCTGGTATAGATGCAATCTTGACAAAAGTTTTATTTGAGATCAAGAACGTTATACACTGGGAATTCTTTTAAAGTCCCTATCAAGCTTAATTTTTTACTTTTAAGATTAAAACTGTTGTCATCTGTGGACTCAAAATTCGAGTATCCAAAGAGAATTTCCACGTCTAAGTGTGCTTTTTAATAAAAAAAAGATCGGATTGTAAATTTTGACCGAGCAGGCCAGGGACTGGTAACCTATGGCGTAGCAGTAGTGAGTTATGTGGTTTTTGTTTAAAAATATTCATTTCTTTTAAAAAATGTCACAAAATTTTTGTTTCAAAAAATTTTCAAGGGAGTAGTCCATTGATTAAAATTATAACAACGTGACTATTGTAGCAAGAATTGCATTTTTTGAGATTAAAAAGATTGTCTCTGCTTTATGCCTCGTGCTACGTCATATGCCTCCTGTTACGTCATCATTGCACGCTTCAAGTCTTAAAAATGTAACAGAAACGGCGAGAAAAGGTTTTGTTTTCAAAAATTACTATTATTTAAGGGTTCTACTTTTCATCTGGAACTTTAAAAAAAAAAGCTTGATAGGGACTTTAAGGGTTGTCGTATCATTTTTAACATTACTATAAAAAATAATTACCTGGTTTCGTCGGGGAAATCGATATCTCTAGTTACATCCACCACAATCTGCCACTCCTCGGCCACCATGACCTCGGCTGGATTGGAGGTCACGGGGTCTGGGAATGAAAGCGCTGAGGGACTAGTTTCCGAAAGAAAAAAGCGACGATAGGTGACGTAGCATTTCTGAAGGTTATCCCAGTATCTCAATACGCAAGGTACCTGTAAACGGTACCAAAGACTAAGTAACAAATTAAAAAAATGTTTAGTAAGTCTTCCTGTTCATATTTGTAATGCCAATGACTTATTTGTGCGTACTTTTACAAGAGGAGTGAGAACAAAGAGCCATAGCTTCATGCACTGCTGGTTGTAACAACTATAAGATATAAAATAAACAGCCAGCAGGCTAGAAGAACTGGTCAACTATAGAGGTAATGGATTCAGATCAATACAGTGAATGGATGAATAAATAAATAAACAAATAAATAAATAAATAAACAAATAAACAAATGAACAAATAAATATATAAACAAACAAATAAGTAAGCAAATAAACACGATGAGCAATAAATTTTGGTTTAAACTTACAAAGAGAACGAGCTAATAATTGTGTGAATAATTATGAACAAACAGATTACTTAGATAATACATGAGTTAACAATGGATTTAAATAGTTTCTTTTTGAAAAAGTCGTATCAATTCATGATCGAGGCTCAGTTTCAAATCAAAATAGAAACCACAATCAAAATATATAATAAATATCGAAGTTTCACGCGAAACTCAGGTAGAGCGGAAAAACTGCCATCTTCCTTTGCTGACTGATGACGGCACCGATTCTAGCATCTACTTGTAAGTATTACGAGTTACGGCTATATTTTCCCTCAGTAGGGGTTATAAACTTGTAGCGTGGCCAAGAATGAGAAGAGAACTTTCTGTTACAGTCCAGTACTAAAGAAATTGCTCTAACTGCTTTGGGAAATTTCATTTTATGAAATGCTTGGCATCGGAACAGCTTCTCACAATCGTTTCAAGCAAGCAAATTTCAAGATATTTTTAAATTAATCTTAGAAAATAGCCAATAATTGTTTTAAAACGATGTTTGCGCAGACTTAAAAGAAGGATTTACTGTATCATTTCTTATTGAACGCTCCATCACTACAGTACTATGTTATAATTATCATACCTATAACCACAAAATCAGTAACAGCAACATTAATAATAGCAACTTTTGTTGTTGTATTTAAAACTGTTGCTGTTTGTTTTCAATACCGTTTTCTACTGTTAATTGTTCATTAATTCCCCTCAACTTGGATTTCTAATGCTTATCCCTTTCGACACAACTGCACTAAGACATACATCAGCTCCTTCATGTGAAGAAAGTAAAAGATGTTGCGGGGTTCTAAAGCGCATAGTAGTCCATCCAGTAGAGCGGTCGTAAAATATAAAATAAAAAATTTTGAAATGCTACAACTTTAAAGTTTCACGCGTTAGGCGATCGTCAGCTAACTGGTTCTTTATCTGATGATCGCCAAACGCTTGAAAGTTTAAAAGTTGTAGCGTTTGAAAAACTTTTATTCCCTATAATTAATATTTTTCAATTTAAGAAGTAAAATATAGTTACAATTCCTAAGTTACACATGGTGTTCTATTCTTTCTCCCCTTTAATCGATGGAGCTATTAGTTAAGAAAGCCAATTCCCATGAAACTCACCTGGTACTCTTCACCCATGTTCAATGTGTTAACAAGAATTGGTGACGTCAGTGGAAGAGGCAACACCTCAAGAGCGGTCAGCGCTCTGGGTTCCGTGTATCTCCAGGTCATTGAAGGTGGGCGCTCGCTGGAATCCGCTGAGAACACAATCTCATATGGCCTTGGATGATGGCTACTTGACAAACCTGTAACATGTTAGTAAGAGCAATATGATAAAGCGGTAAAACAAAAAACGTTTAAAATGTCGTTGTGTTGGCAGCGAAGCTAACAATTTCAAGACGAGAATGACAATTTCGAGCCTTGAAGGTTTATTCACAGACATGTTTCGGCGTAACTTACGCCATCATTAGGTTGGTTTAAATAGCTAGTTAGCACATGCAAATGTATAATATAGAAGGATAACAAAACCAATAAGGATAAAGAAAGTTTGGCATGCGCGACTTGTTGATTAATCATAAAGTTTAGCCATTTGTTGTGCTTGGCTTCTTTAAGCTTAATATTCTCCCTAAGCTTGATATTCTGTACGAAGCGTGTCTAAAATTTTGAAGCACTCTGTTGAGGAGGCCTCGCGACATTTATTCGACGCATTTAGATGATTGAATAAATGCCATGATTTATCTCCAAAGAGGTGTTCGTGTATACGTGTCTTTTTAAAAATGCCCAACGGTTTGGCTAACATAACAAGCTTAACAGCTTGCACAAGTAAATTTGTACACGAGACATGAACTTAATTTTTTGGGATGGGATCGTTTGTACTGTTGACGGTAGTTACAAACAAACCCTGTCCTTGAAGCGATCAATCAGATTGTACAATTCTGTCTTGCAATTCTATTTTGGATATTCCTCTCTAATGGTTGTGTGTCTCTAATGATTCAAAATACCATACAAGAGTATCACATTGAACAAGAACCAAAAACCACAATAGCCATTTTCACATTAGAGAACGGACAAGTCGTCTCAATCCAAAAAGTCTTATTACTGTTAAATTGAGATGAACACGAATCTGGACGAGCAAATAATCTGACATTGTCCGTCTGTTCGTTCGTCTCTTCAGAGTATCTTTCGTGGACGACACGAACAAATCGACCAGAGGCTGTCTTAAATTAACATCTGTCGAACAAACCGTCAAACAAGAATTTGTATCAAGGAAGGAGAACGGCACTAGTTCGCATATGTCGACACTTATCTGTTTGTTTGCCAGTTGATGTGTGTGAATTTATGACGGCCGACACAAGAGGGTTTGTTGTCTCCATTTCCTTGTGAAAACGGCTAGTGACGTACCTGATGCTTTAATGTATTTGAACGGTCCAGCACGAATATCATCAATGGAGTAATTCATTGTTTTGGCATCGGCAGAAACGTCTCGGATCTTCTCTGTTTTCAACTCATTTTGAACGCTGTTCGTGACAGTAGAGGAACGATACTCGTCGAGTAAAAGAGACAAGCAGTTGAGGCATTTCAGATGCTCTTGACCAAAATTTACTTGAAGGAATCCAACATCTAGCCATACGTATAGATGGGGAAAACCAGAACCACTATAATACGATAGAAAATGGTTTTAGACCTACACGCATCGTGATTTCAATAAAACTAAAGTCGGAACGCAACTTATTATAACAAAAAGAATGTAGTTGAATCTCGGTTGGCCAATATCGAATAATTTGAAATTTTCGTTTGCTCGAACTAAAACTATTTTACAACATATAGACTCTAGTGAGGCTTAACCACTTGAATGTTCCAGTGGCAAGGCCTCACTTGCATCTATAAAATTATGTCGTATTAGCACATATACCACTGAAGGACAACAATCAATGGTTAATTCTAATTTCCCCAGGATTTCATCTTCAAAATCAATTAACTTAATTTCGGTTAGTACGAACTACCGCTAATTCGAACTGTGTTTCGTTTCCCATTGGAGATCGAATGAACGGGTTTATGTACTGTACAGTTGAACACTGGTATGTCGAACTCAGATAATTCAAAATCCCTGCTTATTTGAAAAACAACCAATTTCCCCAGGTTATAATCTTAGATAAAAAATCATTTAACTTAAACTCGGTTATTTCGAACCCCCGCTAACTCGAACTGTTTTTCGTTTCCCATCGAAGTTCGAGTTAACGGGATTATACTGTAGAGTTGAATCTTGGTATGTCGAGCTTGGGTAACTCTAAACCCCTGCATATTCGAACTATTATACTATTTCCCGAGGATATGATCTTAGATATAAACTCAGCTAACTTAAACTCGATTGTTTCGAGCCCCAGCTTAATCGAATGGCCTTAATCGTTTCTCACTGGAGTTCGAACTAACGGGGTCAATATTGTAATACACAGCCGTATAAAATATGTTAGACCGACCTGTGGCAGTGGTAATCATGGCTGTGAGGTGACCACACCATTTCTATATCGGAGGAGAAACTGAAAGGGGAGATAAGTGGACGGTACTGCTCCTGATAGGACGTACGCAACGCAAGACCATCCATTTCAAATCCAGCAACAATGCGTTCTGTTTCTCCTGCAAAGTAAGCAATCAAAATAATTCTTCTTTGTTCGTGTGTTTACTATTTAAACCAAGCAAACAGATAAAACACAATATAGGACAGGAAACTAAACGGCCAACTTAGATAGAGTCATTGTAATGATTTCTAAACACATTAAAAGTTCAAGAAAGAGGAGCACGAAGGAATCATCGTCGTTTGGAAGTTATTCGTTTCTTAACTTATTTTTCAGAACTAATAAAGTATGTTTTAGCATCATTGTATTGTCTGTCAACAGTGGCCGTTAGTAGCGGTTAGAGTGCTCGACTTGTAATCTTAGAATCGAGAGTTCGAGCCCCGGTCAGACCACTGTGTTGTGTCTTTGAGCATTACACTTAACCAAAGAAGAAATATCTTCTCCAAGGAAAGGTGTACTGTTTTTATGAAATACTGCTTAGACTTTTCGAGGAAAAAAGTTGTCAAACCCCAAATTAGTAAGCTTGGAAACAAGAGTGAAGACTGAAGAAGAGATATCGGGCGTGTATTGGAAGCTTCGTCAGAGTCACCTGGTTTGAGGATAGGAATGGCTTCAGCTGACTTCCAGACTTGCGCGAATGTGTTTGAAGAAAATGAGGTATTAACAAGGTTCGTAATTGCAGAAAGAGTTATTGGTGGGTTGTCTTTCAATACCATAGCTGTGACTTTAAGAAAATAGGATAAACATTTAATCCTGGGTTAGTGCTAACCGGCCTTTGAACAACCGGGCCCTAGGGACTAACCTGCAGTGGATAAGTGTCCTGTCCAAGGGGAATCAAAGACTCTCATCCACTTAAAACGCTACGGAAACCGTAGATAAGCGCTGAATTAAAGTACCCTCAGGCTTGACAAATGGCCAATTTTTCCTGATACTAATATTTTGGTAGAAGACGTACCTTTGTCTGCTGGGCTCAAGTCTGCATGCACTTTCACAGAATAGAACGAGGCCATCATCTTTGAGTTAAGCTCGTTGGGAAGCATTTCCAGTTCAACCGTAACTTCACTGGTTGAAAACTCGAAATTTCCAAAGAGCAAGGACCTCTGCGCTTTGCTACTAGCTTCCTTTCGTTCGATATTAGAATTTGTGGACGAGAGATCAAATATCAAACTGTTGATTTGCTTCAGCATTTGTAATCCACACTGGATGAATAATGGGCGGCCAAAGTTAATGCTGATATCCACTTAGAAGGAAAACAGACAAAA
Source organism: Hydrozoanthus tunicans (assembly GCA_026413305.1). Classification (NCBI taxonomy): domain Eukaryota; kingdom Metazoa; phylum Cnidaria; class Anthozoa; order Zoantharia; family Hydrozoanthidae; genus Hydrozoanthus; species Hydrozoanthus tunicans. Next base: position 6,331 of record JAOBAT010069448.1, on the reverse strand, counting down.
ATTAAACGAGAAATGAAATAAAAGAAAAAACATATTTTTACTAATTTATCCTCATTTGTAGTATGGTCAGGTGCTAACAAGTTGTGGATCAATTACGACGTAGCCACATGTGATAAGGGTGTGATAAGGATATGAAACTGTGGCATAGTACTGATCACCACCTCAGACATTGCCTTGAGCGACTTTTCACCATCTCAGCGAACTAGGAAACTTAGAAATGGAGCACATAATTATATAATCCCAAGAGTACTTTCGGGTAGACTCAAATCCATTTTAATGAATGGATGTCTTTTTAATGATTACTGAGATTTCCTTATTAATTTTAGTTCGACTTTAAATTAAATTACCTGAAACGCTCTTTTAAGAGCCGCCCCCCCCCCCCCTCTAATAACCCCCTCTCTAAAAAGCCCCTTTCTCTAAAAAACCCCAATCTCTAATTCAACCTCTCTCATAAGCCCCTCCCTCTATTAAACCCCACTATCTATTCAGCCGCTCAACTAAGCCCCCTTCTCTTGTAAGCCCCCGTCTAGAGCTTCAGGTTTTGAATAATCCCCCCCCCTTCTAATATGCTTTCTCCTAACCCCAACATAAGGGCGTAGGAACTAAAACTTAAGACAAATTATGTCAAAAGTATATTTTGTCTACGGTTATATCTGTTTTAGTTATGGAATAGTGCTGGTTATATCGTCAGAAGAACACAGAGTCTTTAGTTGCTATTAAATTTGTTTGGTATCCGTACTTCATGGTGTGTTTCTGTTTTTGGCAATTGGTAATGTTTAATTAAGTCCCCCCTCCCTTATAATAAGCTCCCAGTCTAGAAGGTCAAAAAAAAGATAAAGTCCCCCCGGGGGCGCTTATTAGCGCGTTCACGGTATATTGGTTTTATCTTTATCTAATTGTATTTTAAATCTTTTAAACTTGTTATTGTGAATTGAGCACGTCTGCTGCTATATTTTCTATATTCATGAAAGAGTATTGTTATTAGACGAAATGAAGAAGAAAGAAGTGGTATGGTTCAGGGCTTCCCTTTTGCAATATTTTCTGAATTTTGTCTCGGTAATAGTGACAGTCTCGTAACACAAAACACGTTATTTCCCTCGGTTGAACTGAATAAGGGTTTGGTAATTCATAGTTAACAAGCTCCTGCTGTAATTTGCAAACTGCAAAGCAGACCCCTGAGTTTGATGCATGTAAAAAATTGCTGTAAAATAGAACATTTGAAACAGCTGTAACATTGTATCATGGTATTCAGGGTTGTCATTAACGAGACAACTGTTAAAAAACGTATTGTATATCAACAAATAATTTATTGTAGACAAAAAAATGGGAACTTCAAAACAACATCGTTTGATGCTACTGTTGATAAATGACTAGTTGCTAAACTAAAGGCTAGCCAAAAGGTCAGAGCACACTGTTCTTTCTTAGCAAACAACTACAGTAAAAATAATGACGAAGAGTTCAAACAAGGGAAATGACTGGAAATTAACTTCGAAATCAAGACGTAAACAAATTTTTCGATCAGTTAGAAGAATAGAGCTTCCAATAACTGAGTAGGGAGGAACTGCCTCAACACAAACCTGGTCCTTCCAAAAAGTTAAGGACGTCCGCTGTAAGCAGTGATGGTGAAATTCCACTACGAACATCTGGACGTCCAAGACCGCTTTTCATCCATTCTATTCTGAAATCCACGGACTCTGGGATCAACCTTGGAACTGAGTCTGATAACATTCAGCAATAAACAGATACAAAATATTGTTACTTCATTGCGTATTTATATCCGAATAACCCCAGACAAATCAAAACAAAGCAAACAACACCACAGCGTTTCAAATTATCAAAAGTACTTCCCGTTTTATGTCAACTTTCCAAATGGCCGAAGAAAAAAATTGTTTTAGCTTTTCATTCTTTAAAGTGCCCATGCAACATCTTTTTTCATAATTTAGCAACTTGTCATGTCTTAAAATAGAATTAGACAGAAAAAACTGCAAAAATAACTTGAAATGCGATTTTGTCGTCTCCGAAAGAGAGACAAGTCTGAACAAATGTGGTTCCCATAAAGTATGAAGACTGGGGACGAAATGGCGTAGTAAACTGTAGTTCTTGGGAAATAGTGCATTGATACACCCGATGTATATGTATTTTTTTGCAACTAACATCGTTAGGCGCCTTAGCTACGCAATAACTTCCACCATTCTTCGCTTTCTTCTTTATCTTGTCCGTCACTGTTTTCAGCTTTCTCAGTTTACTACGTCATATCCGCGCCCAATTTTGAGTTAAAACGTGATAAATTGAAATCGGCTAAAAAAATTCGTTTCATCATTAATTTAAGGAGCTGCAATAAATTCTAGGAGTTTCTACGAAGTGTTTGCTACCTCAATAAAGACTTTGGTTTACAGTTTGGCATCAAACCTTTTTTCAAAAATTACATATAAACTTACGAACCCAAAACACAACTTTTCATCCACTTACCTTGTTCTGGATCAGCTCCACTCACAGTGATATCATAGCAGGTTAACTGAACCTTAGGAGCCGAGGAAGACGTTTTAACAACTAAGGCAGGATGTAACACTTGAACTTGCAAAATAGGAAGAATGTGACGCAATTCTTTTCTTGCTTGATGCTTAACTCGTGGTGACCGTAAAGGATCTTGGATATCATCAGACTGCTTCCCCTTGCTTTGCACGTAAATTCTAGCGAGAACTTTTCTTCCAGTCAGGAAAACCTCAATAGGAACTTTACTAGACGGTGACTCATCGGCATCGCGAATGATTTTTCCTCCTTCCAAATATTTAACTTGTTTAGTCTGTAGACTTTCGAAGCCACTGTCAAGCTTCTCACACCATGCTTGATTGCTAGGACTGCAAGGTGAGGTGCTACGGCTCTTGCCACAGGTGTCAACGAATTTTGAAAGAATTCCAGAAGAAATGGCGTTGATATTTTCCACAGCTATGGTTTGCAAGAGTTGAATCTATCGAATAAAAAAAACGTGTTTTGGGGATGGGTAGGATAAAGCATTACAAAACAGTTACAGCCACGAAACGTGAATACAGATACAAAAAAGTACCGAGTGAAAAATATAAATACTCTTCATAACATGATTTTATATAGGTTCTTCAAAAAGGCTTTAGGAACTTCGGTTTTCAGTGATTGAAATACTTTAAAACAAAGTGTTCTCAATCATGTTTGTCAAGTGAAGTTAAATAGACTTGTCAAAAACCGAAACTGTCCTTCTGTGGTGAAAGATTTTATCTTACAATCGCAAACGCCTTCAAAGGCTGAATTTGTATTTCCTGTTTGAAAAGCTTTTCTTGTCAACATTCTTATAAAAACTTACAGATTATCATTCTGAACTGCACAATGTAAAGACGAAGGTAATCCATACATATTTAATGTCGGTTAGTTTGTGAGCTGCAAGAAGTAATGTCTTGAATGCCGATAGTGTTTGTCTGCCTGCCTGCCTGCCTGTCTGTCTATCTGTCTGGCTGATATATAGAGAAAGATAGACAAAAAGGCAGAAAGAGGAACTGCAAACGGCTCCTTTTACACTAATCAACTTGCGTAAACGAACCTGTTTCTTGTTTAAGTAACACTCCACGTCAGTGAGGACATTGAGCTCCAGGGAACAGCCGCAAACAGTAACACTATCGCCGATGCTTACTTCATTCTCAATTTTGATTGGTGGAGCTAGGACCATTCGAAAATCAGAGTTGACGACAACTGGAGTAATGTGGAAATGGTTCTTCCCGCGTCTGGAAAAAAAGTCATATTAAAACCTAACTAGGACTCAATAGGGGTTTAAACGTTTTTCTACCTGATAAAAACTTCAAAAAAACAATTTATGTTTAAACTCTAAAAGCAATGATGAAGTATTTGTCCCAATTGCTCAGGAAGAAATTAAACATTAGTCTATTTTTCTGAACAAATTGTTGCAGGCCTGAGAAGTGACCGTTCGTTTTGCAAAATCTTTCATTAAACTTCAAAGTCATCAATTCTTGTAAAGTTTGAAGTTTGATCCGGCAGGATGAGGCTAAAACGTTTCCTAGTTCAAATAACTTCTAGTTTTGTTCCAGGGTCTCCGATTTGACCATTTGGGATGGGCGTGATTACCATGGAGCCAATTCGGAGCCATGGACACCCCGAACGTTTCTCTTGTGCCTTTTGAAACAAATCAGCTGGGTAACCAAGCGGGCGAACGGCAAGCCCAAGAAGAAGCCTTTAAGCGAGCAGTTGCTCGGCTCACTCATACTTCTTACCGTAATTGTGTCATATTCCATTCCAAGGCAGGATTTTGGTCCATTACAGGTATACTGTCATCTCCTCCATCGGCACTTCTGTTTGTGGTACCACACAACTCATCCCAACTGCCGCTCCATATGGCAAATCCTCCCACATCCAGCTGATACTGCACTTCATTGACGTCGTAGCTAGAGAGGTAACACTTGAGAGTGGGTTAAAGAATCTTGCTATGGGTTATATATATAGATGTCACCTGGTTTGCCAAGTTGGTAAGGCGCAAGTCTACCGTGGGTAAGGCCTGGGTTCGATTCCCGGTGGCGGACCTTCTCCCAGGGTCTTAAAATAACTGAGGAGAAGTTACTACCTTTCCTCTAAAATTTGCAAATGGTTAGATCTTCGTGTCTTTTCGGATATAAACCGTAGGTCCCGGGTGGAAGACCTCGTAGGGGACCTCGAGTCCTATTGCCTGTTCTTCAGTGATTCTTTGAGCCAAAACGCCATAAAAAAATAGAAAACGCAAGAACAGAGGTTCCAATTACTCTCATTACTTGTGTCAGTTACCGAAATTCCGAAAATTGTTTACTTTAATTATGTAATATGTTATTTCAGTGAAAAAGCCGAAAAGAAATACATATTAGGTAAAGAATCTGAGCCATTGAATAAAAACTCTACACAAACAGAAAACAGAAAAGAAATAGGGGCGTCATGAAGAATACTGTAAACCACCTAGCTAATTTAGGTCTACCGTTTTACGCATATCTGTTACTTTTTAACTGCATGAAGCCAAAACTACTGCATTGTTTTAGCTAGTTGTTAGTTTTACGTAAATATGTAAAGAAAGAAGCGGTCTGAAAATGGTGAATTAGACATGGATGATAGTTCTGATTGCCACATTCAAAGGCAACAACTACCTGATAAAAAGAAAGAAAAGCAAAAAAGTGAAAGCAGAAGAACTAATAAAGGAAAAGACAGCAAATAGAAAATGGCAGTAATAATATAAACACTATAATTTTAGAGAAAACAAAAACAAACCCGAGAGCTTGGCGGGTTGCGCGTCCAAATCTTCTGAACTCTTCAAACAAATCCTTCTGAAGCACAAGTCTTGAATTAGGATTGTCCGGATGTGGCGATGCACTGACCACTTGTAAATGTACGAGCATCATATCGTCTGATGAGGTAGCTTCGCCATTCTCAAAGTCACTTTTTAAGCAACCTTCAACAGTTTTATCTTGGGGAACGAACAGCCTTAAGTCCCTTATATTTAAGTACACGAGTGGCAACAGGTTAGAATTTAAAACAACATGAAACGCATCGTCTCCATTTGGAGACACTGCTGTACTAGAATGTTGCGAGGGAGCACTCCTCATTTCTTTCGATTGGTTTTGGAAAAAGCTGTCGAGAATAAGTGCAATAAGAGGGTCGAATACTTCCACAGATGAAACAATAATGGGAGCCCACATCACAATGTCCAAAGGTTCCATTGAAATTTGGACCTAAAAGCAAAACGATACGTACGTTAAAATTGTGACGCAAAGACCTTTTTATTTTTTTAGCAGATTTAAAAAACTTAGTAGATGACATTAATTTTATCAAGACTTTTTTATTTCACACAATGATATCTAAAGCAGATTTGCTAAATATTTATCAAAACATCTCTCGTACCACTTGGGAATGTTTATTTTGCATTGCCGGGTTCCAACTTCGGTCATGGCGATTTTTTCTTGTTAAGAACATCAACATTGCCGCTTCGTCTTCTGTCTTTGGCATTTCTTAGGGAGTAAGTTGAACCCAAGAACAAGTGTCCCATTGGTATAGGGAAAGGAGGGAGGGGGGGGGAGCTGTTGACCTAGCCATCTCACATTACTCTGCAACAAACACTGGTTTTTGGTTGTAAAGCAGAGTCGATTGAAACAAGTACAGTGTAGATGCCTTTTCATGATCCCAAAAAAGCGCCGTGGTCAGGGTTTGAATTCACGACCCTAGATTGCTAAGTTACGTACGCATGCTGATCACTGCTACTGCCTATCTCAGCTCTGCCTATCTCAGCTCTGCCTATCTCAGCTCTGCCTATCTCAGCTCTGCCTATCTCAGCTCT
>JAOBAT010069437.1:0-22285 GCA_026413305.1 Hydrozoanthus tunicans | reverse complement strand
ATATATCATTCATATATTTTGTTGAATTGTTTTTTAGATCAGTGGAATTCGTACAAATAACCATGGCAACTGTTTAGATTCAAATAGAATACCTGAATTCCTCTTGGGTCAACTAGCTCTAAGTCTGGAAACTAGTTAAACAAAGTCCACTCTTCATATATTCCTGTATAAAACATCGTTAGTATGTATTGTAAATACACTAACGCTGTATACATTTCGCATGAATTTGTAACGATTCTTAATTGTACCTGATAAAGACTGGTATGGCCAGTCGAAATATTGTCCAAATTATATTTCACAAACTTCGTATTGGCCTTGCCTTTTCAATCATTTTCCTGTACATGTTACGCGTGAGTTTGTAACGATTCTTAATTGAACCTGATGAAGACTTGTATTGCCATTCGAAATACTGTACAAGATATATTTCACAAACGTCGTATTGGCCTTGCTTTTAAACTTCTTATATTTCAATTTGTTTGAGCCAATTTGATCACCTATTGATCCGATGTAAGCAGAATCTTCGTAAACGGTTACTTCCATTTTTTTCACTCAAATACAGACTTAAATTAGAATTAAACCCCGTCCCATAATCCCCACCCCGCGACCCCTGTCCCTGCTCTCATGCCCTTGCTTAAAGCGGTCTATTTACGCCCTCAAGCATCTAAATGATTTTTTTAGATTGTGTTAAAATTAAAGGGTCGTAAAGAGGAGGAGAAAGACTTCAAAAATTTGTTGTGCAATTCAATGAATTCACAAAGTTTAGTTTACAACTTTAATAACGCTTCTCAGCACAAACAAAAAAAAGACACGTTTGTTGTAACACAGATCATTTTTTCAAATTCATCTTTAATATTTGAACATCCAAGCCAGCTTGTTACCCCGACCCCAAACCTGATAAACGTAATATTTAAAGCAGAGAGTCTAAAATGATATAACTAAAACGCGTTTAAGCATAAATGGGAAAAGCAAACTTCCAGCCACTTCTCAACAGTGGAAGACTCTTTAAAAACTTACAATGTTCTATATTTTCAAAAAAATGTTTACATATGACTCTGTTGTAGTAGCTCTGTTTGAATAAAATTTCTTGGACTAAGAGCTATGCTAATTGCCGATTCTTTGTTTTGTCGCCGTTCTCTAAGATGGAGAATCGTATGGCTTGTATGGCGGAGGAACTACAACAAAAAAAGCATAAGAGAATAATAGTAATTAGTCAAGGAAACCTTCACATAAATTGTTTAATTGTTGTCTTATAATTAATGGCCTGTGTTTCCAAAAAGTGTATGGAAAGGTAAAGGTATTCAATTGAAAGTAAAAAAGAAGAGAAGACAAGCTTTTATGAACGATTCAAGGATAAGTTGAAAATAAAGAGTAGAGTTTAGAAAGGAAAATTAGAAAAATTCCTCTATCAACAATGTCAGTGACTATTTTTTTTCTACGAAATTAAATGCCTGTTATTCTTTAGGTAAGAAGGGTCGAAGTATTATATAGAACCTACCAAACAAGCTAACACCAAGTACTTACCACAGGTTTTACATGTTCTTCGGCAGAAGATCAATTTGACGTACTTCTTGCTGCAGTGCCCTGCTTTTTGTTTCACCAGACAGCGGTACGATCCAAGTTTGTCATAGCAACTAGCCTGGGATCCGGCTAAATGAAATATTGCATTTTAGAAATATATATTTTTTCTGTTACATTTTTATGAAAAGCTTAAAGGCAGAGTTTGACAGACGACACTAAATATTTGACTGTAATCACGACACCTGAGTGATTGTAAAGATTGTAACGTAGTCAAAATCTCACAAAAAAGTTCTTATTGCTCGCATTTATAGCTATATAGTAGCAATGTGTTATAAAGCATTAAGCATTTTATAATGATACCTATTTTGTCCATGAAGTTCCTTCTTTTTGAAAAATTGTAAACACGAACAAGAAATGAAACGTAGATAAAATGATAAAAGCTAAAACATAAGTTTTTAAACTCTCAAACGTTTTCGACTAAAAAGTCACCATCCTGAAGATGACTTTTTAGTCGAAAATGTTTGAGAGTTTTAAAACTTATATTTTAGCCTTTATCATTTTATCTAACCTTTTTAAGCGATTTTAATGACAATTGAAACGTAGTTTCAAAAGAAAAGTGTTGAAAAGTGTTCAGTGTTCAGGGAGAGTTTGTTGGCTACTTACTACAAGGGTTCTGCAGATTGCAGCTACTGAAGACGTACGAGGAGCCCGGACAAGGGCGTCCTTTGTGGAAGAAGCGGGCGTAAGATTGTGGGTAGGTACAAGACCTTTGTCGGCGTCTTCTCCCCTGTCCACACGTGGTACTACAGGCGCTCCAGCTTCCCCACGACGCCCATTTACCATACACTGAAAAAGGAATAGCTAAACTTTAGCAGCTTAATAACTTTAAACTAATAAAGACTTCGTTTAGTGACGCAGTTTACTAAAACGAACTTGATGTCCCAATAAACGCAGATAATCCGAAATTTTATTTTGAAAGTCCAGTCCCGTTTAAAATTTTGAAGGTTACCATTATTTTTCTTATAGAGGTAGTAGTGGTAGTAGTAGCAGCAGCAGCTGCAGTATGGTAGTAGTAATATAGTAGTAGTAGTAGTAGTAGTAGTAGTAGTAGTAGTAGTAGTAGTAGTAGTAGTAGTAGTAGTAGTAGTAGTGGTAGTAGTAGTAGTGGTAGTAGTAGTACTAGTAGTCGTAGTTTTAACAATATTTTAACCTTTCTATGTTCTCTTTCTTGCTTTTACAAAAGTGCTAGATACGTTTCGAGTTTTTCCTCTATTGCTAAAATAAAGTCAATTGACCGCTTTTTAACATTAACTTCTAAAAGAAGTGTTGTAGTATTAAAATAAGTTTTGGATGCAAGGTTACACTACTTTCAAATCCTCGGTTTGGCCAAAACCCCTACGCATGCGCACCACCGTTTCCCTGAGCAACTACAAAGCAAGCGAACAAATCGAAGCGACCGTGGGCAGCTGTTTCGTCCCAGTTAGGATTCGTCAGCACGATAAAGTTTGTAGAACGCAAGCAAATGTGATGTGACCATTGCGTAAGGTATGTTCGACATGCCAAACCGGACTCCCACATGCTCTGCAGTGGCGGTTAGCCTTAAAGCAGTTGTCTGAACTCGCCTTGGCAGCTCTTTACTCGTGTTCTACAAACAAGTGAGTCCTAACTAGGACTAAAAAGCTGTCCACGGTAGCTTCGTTCACTTGCTTTGTTGTACCGTTGTTGAATTGTGAGTAGTAGCTTTAAGAAAGCCTTTTGTTAAAATACTGCATAGACTCGTCAACTTATCATATCACCCATTTTATATCAAAGCATTGTATTTACGTTTGCATGGCTTGTTAATGTTGCATGCTTTCTCGTGCCTGTGACTACCACCTGAGCAGGGAACCATGATAACGGGACCCGTGTATGGTTTGAAGAGACACTTTCTCTCTCGGTGGTGTTTTCCTTGATGGCATTTCTTGCTACATTGACTCCACGCTCCCCAAGCACCCCAGTAGCCGTAATCTAGTTATAGGTGAATTACAATTAGCTAAAAAATAAAACATATTTTACTTCTAGAATATTTAGACTTTTTATTCTGTCATGTTTTAGAATAGAAAATAACCGCACAGAATAACTAAGCTTTCTTCTCGTTGTTCGTTCAAATACCTATAGAAATATGAATAAAGTAAAAGCTCTTATAAAACCTTGGGGGCTTATTTTAAAATTATTTGACTTTCCATACGTGAGATCGATAGCCAAAGACAGAAACACAACACGAAATCAGGATATCAAACGGATCTAAAAGTAAGAGGGTTGGGTTTTATTTAAAACTTGGAGTTCTAGACGGGGGTCTTATTAGAGAGAGAAGGACTTAATATCAGAAGAAGCTTACGTTTACAAGGAACATTAACGTAGCATTTATCCTCGTGCTTGTCGCCTCCTGTGCATGGAACCTGAACGGATGGTCCGCTTAGTGTTTTATAGAGACACACCCTTGTACGGCTGTGCTTTCCTCCATGACATTTTTTACTGCATGAACTCCACGCTCCCCAAGCACCCCAGTAACCGTAATCTGTTTTGCGGTAAAATAGGAATTAGAAAACATCATGACCATCAACTTTCTTCTCACCAAATGAACGGTTTCTGATTGGATCAGAATAAAGAGATTTAACAAGAAATGGCGCTTACTTTTGCATGTAACGTTGACGTTGCAGTTATCTTCGTGTCTATCACCTCCTTTGCACGGAACCTTGATAATGGGACCAGTGTGTGGTTTAAACAGACACAATCTTGTGCGGTAGTGTTTCCCTTGATGGCATTTCTTGCTGCACGCGCTCCAAGCGCCCCAAGATCCCCAATAACCTTTGTCTATAGCATATATAATAGAAATTTAGTATTCTCCGTAATCTACATATCTCAAACTTGGGTTGAATATCAATCTTTCACCTGCAAAACCTCAGATTAGATCGATGACTCATGTTCAAAAGAATATTTGCATAAATAGTCTTTAAGTTGCATAGGCAAGAATATTTTGTCATAAGTAAAGTGGAGCATTTTATAAGTAGTTTCGTTTATCTTAAACAATAGGCTTCCACTGCCATTTAGCTAGAGGTAAATAGGGATTGAGATAAACACTTGTTATTTTGTATGATTAAAGGCCTGAGCTATTGATAAAGGTTTCACCTATAACAACCTATTTGTCAAAAACACACTATCTATTCAATACGTACGGTAGCAGGGTTTTCCAACATTGCAGGGCTGTGAGTCACTGGTGATTCCTCCTTTACATGGTACTTTTCTAATGGGTCCGCTGTAAGGTCGGTAGAGACACGTCCTCTGTCTGTACTGTGTTCCCTGGTGACACTTCTTGTTGCAATTTCCCCATGCGCCCCACACGCTCCAATATCCATAATCTATACGAGTACAAAATTACAATTACTTTTTGGAAACAATATAAGGTGTGAGCATTTTGCACGTGCAAACAGTGTTCACGAAGGAATTCTTTTCATTTGCGGACACTTTGGGATTTGATTTATGAAAATATTCACACTTTCATGATTCGAAAGCAAGGCTTTGGGTGTTTGAGGCAAACATGCATACGGTCTATTACCACAAGGTTACTATTTTTACCGGTTACGCATGTAAGCGATTTTGAAATTATAACTCGCTAAAACTCATATTGTTCTACCCCCAACCCCTCCCTTCAATAAAAAATTTAACAATTAATTGAAATCCATTTCGAAAAGAAATAAATGCTACGCTTTATCGTCGTTATCAATCAACGAGTTCTACATCATCTATTTTCCAGCGAGGATTCCTTTTCCAACATTAAGCCTAATCTTATCTGCTTACTATACTATAAAGGTCAATACACACTTTGTTGAGTTCCGAATATATAAGTTTAACTGAAAAGTTTAAAATAAAAATTCTTAAAACTGCTAAATTTAGTTGTTGCTAAAAAAATAGTCGGTAACATTAACGTATTTTGATAATCGAGGTTGCTTAACACTATTGAATCACCCTTTATTCTTGAAGACAGTCTTTGAGCTATGACTGCATTCGACCATATAGCACTTTCCCAGCTGATAGTTACCACTTGCAACTGTAATTCTCTATAAATTACAGCTTCTCTTTCAAAGTCCCTATCAAGCTTATTATTTTAAGTTCCAGATGAAAAATAGAACCCTTTAATAATAGTAATTTTTGAAAATAAAGCCTTGTCTTGCCGTTCCTGTCACATTTTAAGACTTGAAGCGTGCAACGATGACGTAGCACGAGGTAATCTTTTTTTATCTCAAAAAAGTCAATTCTGGCTTCAACAGTCACACTGTTACAACTTTAATCAACGAATTATTCCCTTGACATTGTTTGGAATAAAAATTTTATGCCATTTTTTTTAACAGAAATGAAGTTACTTAAACAAGAACAATATAACTAGGTTACCAGTCCCCGGCCTGCTTGGCCAAAATTTACATTCCAATCTTTTTTTTGTTTAAAAAGCATACTTAGACGTGAAAATTTTCTTTGGTTATTCAAATTTTGAGTTCACAGATGACAACAGTTTCAATCCAATAAGTAAAAAAATAAGCTTGATAGGGACTTTAAAACAGAGCTTAGTATCAGCCTTGCCATACTTACGAGAACATGGAACTCCAATATTGCAAAGCTTGAAGCTAATGGGACCCCCTCCTTTGCAGGTAGGCTTCAGTGGGCCGCCTTTTCTCGACAGACAGGATCTTTTCCTATACTGCTTTCCTAAAAGGCATTTCCTGCTGCAACTGCTCCATGCACCCCACTGACCCCAGTATCCATAGGCTGTAAAACGAGGTTTAACTTAAACGTATATTCATGATGAGACGTTTCTTACAGTTTTTAATAAATTAACTCAAACTGCTTGTACATGTCCTTTTGCGCAAAGTTGTTTAGTCATTAGCTAAACTATTATAAAAAAGTAGCCTGAAACTTGGGTATACAGTTAAAGAAAATATTGATTCACAAGTTGAAAGCTCAGTAAAAATTCTTTGTCACTGATGGGAATCGAACCCCCAACCCTCTGATTACCGGTCAGATGCTCTACCCACTGAGCTACAGATACTGAGCGTCAGTGACTTAAAATTTTTTTTGAGCTTTCAACTTCAAAATAGTTTCTTCAACTGTATATTCGAAAAACTATTAAGTAAGGCAAACTTTTTAAACAAATTAAATGAGTATCGGCAATTGACATGACATCAATGCTGCTACAAAGCATAAGAAACCTTTGAACTTTCACATTAAATTTAAACATTAGTTTTTGCATTAAAGGTAACTCCATCTTCTTTGAGTACAACAGCTGGGGTTAATTGGTACTAAATAATTAGTTTTATTTTTTTTAACAAGAAACATGTTTGTTACTTACAAACACAAGGCTTGTTAACGTTGCAATATTCCACTTGTATTCCGCTAGCTCCTGAGCAGGGAACCCTGATTGCTAGACCAGTGTATGGTTTAAACATACATTTCCTTTTTCGGTTGCGTTTTCCAAAAATGCCGCATTTATGGCTACACTTGCTCCACGCTCCCCATACGCCCCAGTGGCCGTAGACTACAAATGTTTACAAACAGATAGCATTAGTAATACACTCCCCTGTAGCTACACGCCATTTTTATAAGAACATACTTTAATTCCAACAGTTTTGAAACTAGAATGTTTCGACAAGTCTCTTGCCATTAACAGTAGTGAACTACAAACCTATTTGGAAGTGAAATATGTACTACCTGAAAATTACAAGGTGTCATTGATGCGTTTACAAAAATAATTTTACATTAACATGCTTCGCTTGATGATTTAAGATAGGCTTGTCCCAATGGGGATATGTAATGACTTTTCGATTTTTAACTGGAATGTATATTTACATACTTATACGTAGTTTCAACTTAATCATTTATTTCTAAGCATTGACATGACGTCATGCTTTTGCACCTGTGGTTGGAATTCAGATGCTCGAATATGGGTGACGGGCCGTGTCAGAGGCTAAGTGCTCCCGTACACGTGTGGTAAAATATCGGTTGGTTTCGCCGATGTAACTCGCATTACAGACTTTTAAACATAACGCGACTGGAGACTTTTTGGACATGGTGTGTTAACTATACTTTTACTATACTTTAATTCATAAGAACACCCGTGTCTCTACCGACCTTACAGCGGACTCGTTATAAAAGTACCATGTACCCAAAAATTAGAAACAGTGACCAGGTTGAAATATTTGTCAGACAATTGTAAAAGTTACACAGAATTGAGATGTGAGTTGAAACCGTACGCGCGCTCTTTTCATGGAGTATTCTCTTTTTATTGCATATGCGATAAGAAACAACAAACACGCGGATTTTTTTGTTTTGAGAAATTGACCACTGTTTAGAAATGTCAGGATATAAGAACAATTTCAGAAAAATTTGAAGCTAAAATCGCCAAAGAGTTTAGGACAGTCTATAGTCTCAACCGAAAGAAATTGGTTCTTACAAGAAAAGCGTTTGGCCAATTAGTTACTACACCGTTGTTAATGCAGAATATTTCTTTTAGTTAGCCGTTCGTCCGTGATGGAGGCTGTTTACATGCGGGGGCTTTACGCCAATCAATCAACCGTGATGGCAACAAATCAAGTGATTTTTAACTGTTCACTTTGAATGGTTGAATCTTCATCACACAATCTGTTTAATTCAGATATCAACGTTTAGAACATATACTGATTTCAAACTTGTCCTCCTTACTAAAATGAAAAGGCACTTAAAATGGCATAAAATTTCACAGTAAATCAAAGTTACACTTTGGTCAAACACTACTGTTGTACTTGGTTACTTCGCTACTAAATTGCTTTTTTTGCCACTGCATTGGTTACGGCATTTGTGTATCGTTGTGTAAAAAGAAAGTGTTTTCTACATAATTGCTAGACACCATACTATTTGAAGAAGAAACTATGAATGATTTCAGAGTCGAAGGGTTTAGATAACTACTTACTTTTTGTTGGAAGAGGAAAATATGGTCGACGAACGTATGGTTTCACTTTGGGGTATGTAGGATCATTTGCTGCAGATTAGAACCAACGTCATTAACGTATAATATTGTATTATGTTAAAGTTTTTAGTACTATTTATCATAGACTTTTCCAACTTTATGCCCACTTTTACATAACAAGAAATGCTTTCATAAACATAAAGGTCAAGTGTGGAGAAAAATAAAAACTCTCAACCGATAAGTCAGTTTTGCACAATGATCGGACGTTTGTGATAAAAAAAGTTGCTAAAACATCAAACAATAAAAACAGTCAAAATGTTAAATCTTTAGTTTTTTCCGAATACTTTTCTAGTAAACCGTTAGAGGAGATATTTCATAATATACCATACTATCAAAATCACTTTTTCGTAAAACATCTTATCGTGCGCAGTGAAAAGACTATTTTTTTTATCTTTTACGAGTGAGGATACTGATGTCGCTATGGTTACAAACATAATTAGCAAATTTAAGAGAGCTTCCCGCTCAAGTGCGCAGCCTTATTTTTTTCAAAAAAAAGTGTTTTATGTAGAAATTTCATCAGTATCTATAATAAAAACAGAACATTAAAGAACCGCTTGGGGATACGAACTTTATCTTCTCTTCGCTTCGTTTCGGTCCGTTCGTGAGAGATGCTTTCAACACTCGAAGATACATTTCGCATCCCTGCGCGGCCATGTGAAGTCCTCTCTATACATCAACTTTTCTTGCTGCCTCTAATGTTGCTTTTTAATACGCTGTTGTCAAGTTCTTCTTATATGTAAAACACTGCAGCCACTCACCATTCTCTAGCGGTTCATTTTGGAGTTCATCCTCATTGATCAACTCCGCGTCAAGTTGTTCTTCTTCCTTTCGCTCTTCTGTTTCTTCATCTTGTTGCTGATCAGAAACAGCGTCTTCGAAAGTTTCTTCAGATTCGTCCTGTTCCTTCGACGGATCTTCTTCGGAGTCAGTTGCTGAAGCAATTTCGTCCGAACTCCAGGCTTTACTGTTCTTGTGGAGACTTTCTTCTGCGTTGTCAGACGGCTGATAGTTTGGGCCTACAAGATAGTTATTGTATGTGTTAGTGTAGGACTGTAAGTTACATTACAAAACTCTAAGAAAATGCTACATTAAAATGATACGTTAAAATTGGACATTGTTTTACAGCCAGTTGATACTGGGGTTGATTTGATCCATGATGATGTGTTAGTTTTGGAACAAGATTGACTTTGACCCCAAAATTTGTTTTCTAACGCACGTGCTACACGAGAGACGAGAAAGGCAATCCGGCCTGAATTACTCGGATCGATTCCAAACTCGAACTCCAACTTGAAGTCCAACTTCAGGTACTTCATGTTACCCTGAGCAACTGCCCTGACAGAACAACAAACCAAACGGAACAAGAAACCGTACTCTATATCCCTTCAAATCAAATTTTGAATTCTATTGTTTACAACAGACGTTTTAAGAGTCATGAAGCATCGTACGAACACCTACTGTCAAGCGAATCGAAAACAGCAACAAAAAGAGGCAATTGGTACTAACACCAGCAAGCGACACCATTTGTTGTACCCATTAAAAGCGTTATTTAACTGCAAGCAATTAAGACACCTACCACTAACTCCGTCTTCACCAAGAGAAAAGCCAAACACCAAAAACGCTGCAAAGACGAAGGTAAGTATGTGAGTGATCTTCATGGTGTCAACAACCGTCCGTCGACACAACACTGACAAAAAACTGCCCGTCGTACCAAGCTTAAAAAGCCAGATCTCATTAATAATTCATTTGAGCAGTCCATTACAAATACTATGTATAACTGTGCAAACACTTTTCGTGAAGTACCAACTATTGAAGCAGTACATAAGAAAGAGAAGAGTGCAATATTATTCTGCATGATATTTTCCTTTCAGCACTTTTCAAAAAAGTGCTTAAATAACACCACCTTGACGTCAAGCCACTCCATATGTCCTTCAACACAGCTTTAAATTTAGTAATGAGGAATTTTGTCAGTACATGTTTATAAGACGGCGCTACTTGAAAATAAAACTAAAAGCAGTTTGTGGGAATGTTATGCATTTTTTAGTTCTCTTTCTTTTGTTAAAACTTTTCCTTGTCAAAACAACCACACTTTTGTCATGACAAGTATTTCATGAATGGTAGCATGATAGCAAAAAAAAAACAATCTCCTAATGAGAAGTACTAGAGAAGCTAAAATCGCGAGTAAAAAAAATAAAAACATCTTATATTCATAATAATGATAACAAGAAAAACAAGAACAAAAATAGCAATAATAATTTTTGTGGAAATGTTATGCATTTTTTCATTCTATTTCATTTGCTAAAACTTTCCTTGTCAAAACAACCAGACTTTTGACATAATAAGGATTTCATGAAATGGTAGCATGATAGCAAAAAAAGCAAGAAGGCGTAGCTAGAAGAATAGCAACAATAATAATAATGTTTAGGAAAGAGCCTAACTCGCGAAGCGATTTTTAATGGGCTCTACAAGAAAATAAATAGTATAAATGAAATAACTAATAAGTGAGTCCGTAATAAATATATAATACTAAAACTTACAAAGTATATGTAACTATATAAATAATTTTAATAACTTTGTAACAACAACAAAGATAAAACTTTATGCTACTCCCTAAGTTTTGATTTAAAATTGGTTAGAGATTTGACGTTTTGAAGCTTAAAGTCTTGTTCGGTATTTTTTTGGAGACTGATAGAAAGCTTTGTTTCACCCAAAACTCTACTACACGGGGGAGGGCCAGTAATTTTCTTCTTTACGTGTATTACAGCCACTTGAGTTGAAAGATTTAAGTATTTAATTTCAATATTTAGACATTTATTTCAGGTAAACAAACGATGAAATCAGCGTCTCAAAGGCAACCGTTAAATAATCTAAAACGTTTAGTGATTCTAGTGCTCAACTTCTATTAAGGCTATTTAGAATAATTTTGGCGACCCTGTTTTGCAAAGTTTGGAGATAATCCATCAATACTTCATTCTTTTTGTTGAGCTTTTTAATTTTTGTCGGGTGTCTTTTAATCGCAGGGCTTAAATCAAAACAATTTAGATTGAATGCTGAAGTGATAAACTGAAAATATTTGAAACGCCATCTCGAATCTCATAAATTAACTTCAGATTCCAGGTTACTATCAGAGGTCTAGTCAGAATTTACCAAAACAAGAGCCAATGCTTTCAATGCTCAAACACTACAGAGTAAATGTTGAAGAATGTCGTAGTCAAAAATCGCATCGGTTGTTTGAATCGTTTAGCAAATATGTATTGGATTCACTGAGAGCGCATGACAACATTTGTTTTCGAACAAGCGGTTATCATGGTTACCAAGCGAAAACAAAAGTACCTTTCTCAATGAACTCTTTGTGGAGGCTTTATATTAGTGAGTTAAAACCAGAGTTGTCTGTGTTGTATATTTGTGTTCTAACACTTAAACACAGAGGTACTCACTTTGTAATCAATAGTTTGACCTGCTGTCTTTAATTACTCTATTGGCAGGTAAGCCAAACAAAACTTAATCTTCAACTAAGAGTATGAAACAAGTTTAGTTCTTCTTAATTGTTAATATTATTATTAAACTTAAATTATTGTACTATTGGTACTAATGTATACTATCCATCTTTTTATTGACGTTTGAAAAAATATTTAAGCCAAAATTCACAAGAAAAATGTTAATAACACTATGCAGAAAAAAGTAGGTATTTGGTATGTCAAGTAAATAATTGCGGACAGGAAACTTATCTAAGTTTTTAGTAATTATAACGCAGTAATTATTGGCTATATTGACTACTTTGTCTGCAATTAGGCAGTTGTATATTCTCATTAGCGGTTAAATACGGGGTTATGTTTGTATCAAACGTTTCTTATTGTTTGAAAAATACGCCAACTATTCAAAGCGTCGTTAGCTATAGTTGTGTTAGAATGGCTGCATGAATTAATGAGCAATTTAAAATCTACCAGCAGGCTATTCGAAGAATTTAGCTCGAACTCCTATTTAACAAAGCATACTAAAGATTGTCCGACGTAAAGAATAACTCTTCTAAACTTTTTGTGTTTCATTCAGTTCATGTTTCGTTTTCGTGTTGTTTTTATTGTCATTGTGGAGGCTATAGATTGGTGAGTTTTTCCTATTTAAGTTAAAACCAGAGCTGTCTGTGTTGTATTTGTGTTCTAACACTTTAAAAACACAGAGGTACTCACTTTGTAATCAATAGTTTGACTCGCTTTTTAAGTTAATCTATTGGCATGTAAGCAAAACAAAACTTAATCGTCAACTAAGAGTATAAAACAAGTTTAGTTCTTCTTAATTGTTAATATTATCATTATTATCATTAAACTTAAATGATTGTATTATTGGTACTATTGTATACGATTCATCTAGCTTACGATAAATATTTTTATCGACGCTTGAAAAAAAAACGTTAAAGCCAAAATGCACAAGAAAAATGTTAATAACACTATGCAGAAAAAAATAGGTGGTTGATATGTTAAGTAAATAATTGTGGACAGGAAACTTATCTAAGTTTTTGTAATTATAACGTAGTAATTATTGGCTATATTGACTACTTTACCTGCAATTACACAGTTAAATATTCTCATTAGCGGTTAAATACGGGATTGTACTTGTATCAAACGTTTCTAACTGTCTTGAAAAATACGCAGACTATTCATAGCGCCGTTAGCTATAATTGTGTTAGAATAGCCGCATAAACTTATAAGCAGTTTTAAATCTACCTGCAGGCTATTCGAAGAATATAACACAATTTGTGCATATTTAGTTAAAATAACATTTAACAAAGCATGCTAAAGATTGCCCGACGTTAAAAATAACTCTTTTAAACTTTTTATGTTTCTTTTTCATGTTTCGTGTTTGTGTTGTTGTCATTGCTGTTGAGCAAACACTTGAGTGTTGTTCAACAGAGGAATTATTTTGAAAATAGTTTATAACTATTAAAATCAACATAACAATACACAAAGCTAGTAGAGCTTACTCAGGGTCGTTTGGAGAGGAGGAATGTCTTCAAAACTTGTGTTTTTAGTTGTTGAAAAATCAGTGCTTACTGTTTCACAGAAGCCAATCCAAGAAAAAGTGTTTTGTTAACTCACGTCTTACTCTGATTTTCCCGATATAGTTACAAATCTATATCAAGGAGTAGTTCCTACGCTCCTCCATAAAAAGTGGTAGAAATGGGGCAAAGTTCGAAAAACGTATTCTTGAGAGCAAATGATGTTCGAATACCTAGTAAAGTACTATCAAACAACCATATAAGCCAACTATTTTGAAAGCATTAATTTTCAACGTTGTTTTCAGGTTGCTACCGGCCCTAACTTACAAACTATAACCCAGAATAACGCGATGACCGAAGATAAGCTGCATGGCAACTTTTAAACTGATTTCCAATATGTTATCTTTTACTTTAACTTTTCATAGCACATGCATGTAACCAGAGCATGAACAGGCAAGGGGCTAGTCGATAGCAGATAAGCCGTCAATGAAGCGACTACCCCCCCCCCCCCCTCCCCCCTTCCTTTCCTCTCTCTTTGATATGGAGTAAACCGACTTGAAAGGTATATTCTTTCTTCTAATTTTTTTGTTTACAGCTAAGGAATTCAAGTGTCTTACGTCAATATCAAACGTATTTCTGTAAAATGCGACTTGTAGACTCTGCTTGCATGCTTTTCAGGTATATTGGAAAGTACAAAATATATATTAATCAAGGCAATAAAATCATCTAACAATATTAATTGCAATATTATCCATTGAATATCTGACAGAGACCCACGACAAGGTCAAAGAAGTCAATACTAAACTTCCTGTTGAGTAGCTGCTTACTAACAAAACATTATAAACATGAAAATGTTGACACGGGGCATACGGTTTCAAATATTTCGGCCATAGTAGACCATAGCACAAGGAACAAAAATTCAGCTTGCCTTAGACATTGCAAAAAGACAGGACATCCACCTGTTAACAATGATGAATTTCAAATTTTGTCTTCAGATCACGCAAACTATGAAAAAAAGAAAGGTCTTCGAAGCTTTGTTTATTAAAGAGCATGAACCTAGCTTGAATAAACAAGGACAATCAAAACAACTCTCTCTTTTTAATTAGCATACGTATTTATACCTCAGTATGTCATATACTAAAGATGGTCGCTGGAGTGCGGTCGAAGTATTTGACAAAGACCTTGTTAAGTCTTCTTCTATGTCTCTTCATAATTCAAAACTTGCAGCTAAACAAAGTTGGTAACTAAATATTGCTTATGCCTCACTTCGACTCTGAGAAAAGATGAACAATATATACTCAAATTTTATATATTTAAGTATTACGTGTACCTATTTCTTCGTGAAACAGCCGTTCATTCAAGTGCGAAATGCCTTTGGAAATTTTAATGCATAATTATATTAGGGACTATAGATAGGCTTACAAACCGAATGGCCGGAACGTTATCCACACTGATATTGAAAAAAATTGAATAGAGCGGAAGTTCGTTTTGACGTCTTAATTTGTTAAAATAGTTCAGCTTAACACAATTGAATAGATTGTTAGAATTAAAACATGACTATAGGTACTTGACTCTGGACGCAATGTCTCGTATCACTAATGAGAACATTTTCTTTCTAACCTCGAGTGTCTCTTATTTCCAGTTAGTCGCTCAATATTTTAAAAGATTGCAAAAGAAAACCTTCAGTAAACGAGAAACAAAAACAGTTAACAGGCTTGTCTCTGAGTGTAACTTGATAAATAACTTGTATCTTGATAAAACAGGTGTAAATAATATAACAAGTTGCAATGAATAATCGAGGTCCATAACTAAGAAGATATGATACAGAAAACAGGTCGGCTTCAACTACAAGATGCTAAAAATTGACCAATTGAAAATATTATGGACTATTTTAATTGTACTTTTGATAACCAAGGAGAAAAATAACTACACTAAATAGTTGTAGACATGAACAGTAAATCCATTTGATTATCCATAAACACAATCATTTCTTGTGCAAACAAGTAATAAAAACAGCCAAATTTTCTTTCAGTCTTCTCTACGACAACCGGAGCACGCTTGGTCCGCATTCCAATATGACTAGCGATCGCGTTTCAGCCAACGGCGCGTATTCAAGAATGCTGTATAATTGTGATTGATAGATAGCACAAGCGAAGTGTTAAAAACAGTGTTGATAGAGTAATACTCAATTATCACCTAGTTAAACTCCTCCGTCCAAGATTTCCCTGAAATTCATTTACGAAATTAAGCGCACTGACATGAAAAAATGTTTTCTTAATTTTGAAGTAATGAGGCATACTTAAGAAAAAGGAAATAAAGTGTTGCTAAGTTAATGATTAATTAATTAAGACAAATTTCTGGACAAAATATAGAAAAGAAAGCTGAAGAATACACATAAATGAGTTTTTCTCTTTTTCATCAAAAAGGTTTTACCAAAACGTCTAAATCTATTTAGCTTCACTACTCTTGGGTAGTCGGAGAACCCAACAGGTTTAACAACCAAATTTTTGGACTCCGAAGGCCTACAATTTAACGTCCTTATCCAAGAAGAGACGCGAAAGTCTAACCGTTTGCAGATGTTAAATCAAAGGCAGCACTTTCTCCTCAGTTGTTCTAAGACCCCGAGTGAAAATTCGGCACCGGGAACTGAACCCGGGCCTCCCGCACGACAGACTGGCGCCTTAACAACTGGGATTACCAGGCGGCTGTTTAGAATAGCACAAAATGTCACATGCTAGGCAGGAAATAAGAAGACAAGCTTGCCGAAGAGCTACTGCATCTCTCGTACCCTAGTTACTCGTCGTTAAAAAACCAATACCAAAGAATACTAGACCAAAAGTGCCAAAGGATATAAGAAGTACACCATAAAACATTTTAGTGAAATCGCGTGCTCTGATTGGCTGATAGCATGAGCACACTCAATGACGTCGGCATTTATCAATTCGCAAAAAGTATTTACCTTGTTTGCGGTAATTGCAAAAGTAAAGAAAAACTGGAAAAATTACTTCAAAACAAAGAAGAACTGCCAAATTTTAGTTTGGAATTTCCCGTGGCTCAATAATGCTTCTAAAAAACGCATGAACCTGTGTAGAAGCCTCAAAGGCCTTAATTAGTGTAACAACATTTGGCCCTAATAGTAATAAAGGTCCTAATTGTAATAAACCCAATATTACACTTAGGTCCTAACATCGAGTCCTAAAATTTGATAACAGTCCCTTAATGTATTATAAAGAGCCAAAGTTTAAAAGGGAATATTTTCCTGAATGTAACATAAATGATTACTTTTGCATCGTTGTCACATCACAAAGATAAGCTCGATTAGTCATGTTGTATTCAAAGTTGGCTTGAGCTCTCATTAAGTGCAAAATTCTCGTATACACCACTTGAGTACTAAATAAAGTCTTTGTTGTTATTGTTGTTATGCAGCTATAGTTACAACTGTAATTTATTTCAAAAATATTAATGATGGGGGTTAAGAAATCACATACCTTAGTAAAACTTTTTCTTGTTTGTTAACTCCACACATTCTCACTAGACTTGTATTATTGATTTCATTTATCTTTTTACGTATATTAAAAAATGTCGAGCACAGCTGCAAAGTTCATAGTCACTAGTGACCTCGAGAGTTAATTTATCTTTCTCCCTCTCTCAATTGCGCCAGTTTGGCCCGTCAATATACCTCCTGGTCTTAAACTCACTTGTTTATTATATTTTGCCACTGCTTAGACACACTTCATGTTCGAAGATAAATACTATATCTGTATTAAACTAGCATTTTGATGATTTGAGCAGTTGTTGCCGAAACGTACCAATTTATTGCAAAGATGGGTGGATGAGTCTCTTTAGTTCTTCTTTATCCTCAATTACATAACCGCCTCTCTGCCTTTTTCTCTTTAAACAATTTAAACTAGAGCGAAAATTAGCAGTGTTGCATATAGTGCCGAGGCCTCACGGGTCAAAGGGAACAAAAGCCTGTCCTGAATCCTAAATATATGTATGTTTATTTACATGGCAATTTAATGAATTAGTGAACTTAAAATATGGCTGATCCAGCTCTATTAGTTTTACTATTTGCGGAATAGCTTGAATATCATATGTTTATTTGGAAGATAATAATAATAATAGTAATAATAATAATAATAATAATTACATTTTTATAGCGCCATATCCACTATTTGTCCTATGGCGCTTCACAATACTACAGATAAAAATATCTTGTCTAAAAATTATCAAAGTTACAAAAAATTACAAAAATGATTCCTTAAAAAGAAAAGACTTAACTCTTGATTTAAATACTGTTAATGTATCACTTTTCTTAATGTCAGTGGGCAGGGCATTCCATAGCTTTGGTGCGGCTACTGAAAATGCTCTGTCACCATAGGGTCCTTTGATTGGACCTTGGGACGGTCAGAAGGCACTGGCCAACTGACCTTAGGTTATGATTAGGCTGATATAAACTCAATAAATTCTTAATATATACAGGAGCTAGATTGTTAAGAGACTTATAAACTAATAGTAGTATTTTAAAAATAATACGTTTTTCAACTGGCAGCCAGTGCAATTCTCTAAGGATTGGCGATGTCCGCGCATACTTCGGCCTGCACGAAACAAGCCGAGCAGCGCAATTCTGGAATGATTGTAACCGTTTTATAAGAAATTTCGGAAGGCCGTACAAAAGGGCATTGCCATTGTCCAATCTACAGGTAACAAAAGCATGCACGAGAGCTGCCGTAGAATCTTCGGATAGATATTTCCTAATTTTGGCGATCCGTCTAATGTGAAAAAAGCAGATTTAGTCAGAGAGTCGACATGTTTCTCTAGAGTTAAACTATAGTCCATAACAAAACCTAGATTCCTAGCTGACGTT
Source organism: Hydrozoanthus tunicans (assembly GCA_026413305.1). NCBI lineage: Eukaryota > Metazoa > Cnidaria > Anthozoa > Zoantharia > Hydrozoanthidae > Hydrozoanthus > Hydrozoanthus tunicans. The sequence continues at coordinate 3,877 of JAOBAT010069437.1, read as the reverse complement.
GATGGCTCAATAACATTGTCATTAATAGAGATGGACTCAAGTAAAGGACGAGGGCGGTATTTTGAACTGATGATTAGAAGTTCGGACTTATCACTATTAAGCTTTAGCTTGTTTATCCTCATCCAGTTATCTATTTCAGCGGCGCAGGCCTCTATTGAACTAATGGCTGATGTCTGACCTTCCCCACTTCGGGAATCAAAGGACAAGTATAACTGGATATCGTCCGCGTAAAAGTGAAAACCCATATTATACTTTCTCACGATATCCCCAAGTGGCGAAGTGTAAAGAAGATAAAGAATAGGGCCTAGGACAGAACCCTGGGGTACCCCACAAACCAGTGGCCGGTGTGAAGACTTCTCTCCTCTGATTTCCACAAACTGAGATCTATTACTAAGATACGATTTGAACCAGGAGAGAGCCAGACCACAGACACCAAAGCGACGACTAAGCCGGTCGAGCAAAATTTTGTGATCTACAGTATCGAATGCAGCCGATAAGTCTAGGAGCAGAAGAATAACGGACTGATGATTGTCTAAAGCAACAAGAATGTCGTTTTTAACTCTAACTAGCGCGGTCTCAGTGCTATGAAGCTGCTTATAGGCGGACTGGAAAGTTTCATCTAAATTGTTGCATATTATATAGTCAACCAACTGGCTAGCAACTACTTTTTCAGTAAGTTTATAAATAAATACTAGGTTAGAAATAGGTCTGAAATTAGTAAAAAGTTCAAAATCAAGGTTTGGCTTCTTAAGTAGAGGATTCAAAAGAGCAAGTTTAAAACAGTCAGGTACTGTAGCAGAGTCAATAGATAAGTTCACAATTTTCGTTATGACCGGGAGTAAAACAGTCAAGCATTCTTTTAGAACGGATGCCGGAACGGGATCAAGAGCACATGACTTTATCTTGGTAGAAGAAATAAGACTGGATAGTTGCTCTTCAGTGACCGCCGTGAAGCCTGATAGTACACAACTTGCAGGAGGCGAGGTATCCATAACTACAGGTGCAGACCCAGAGACTTCCGCAAGAGAGTCCAATGAAGATCGTAGGTTAGCTATTTTCTCACAGAAAAAGTTAACAAATGCATTCGCCAGGGCGTGGTCAGAACCAAAAGTTGAAGGATAGCGAGCCTCAACCTTGGTGTGCAACAACTTGTTGACAGTCTCAAAGAGAAGACTCTGGTCGTGATTTGAGCCCTCAATAACATCGTGATAGTAAGAAATCTTCGATGACCTCAGCAGAGAATTTACAACATCACACTGAAATGCATAGCGGTGATAGTCACTAGCTAGGCCAGACGACCTCCAGCGCCGCTCAAGCATTCTCCTCTTCCTCTTCTCGTTGGCAATCTCTTCCGTAAACCACGGAGAGTAGGGACGAATGTTAACAACTCTTATTTTCGAAGGAGCATGGGCATCGAGTATTGACTCCAGGGTGACGTTATACTGTTGAACGAGAACTTCAAGGTCGTCAGCAGGGTCTAAAACCAAACAAGAGTTTCTGAGTTCGTGACAGAACTCGGTAAAGTCAATGGAGCGTGTCTTGCGAAAAAAATTTTTTTTTCTTTCAAGGGAAGGTTTTTTAAACTGCAACTCGCAATGGACGGCAAAATGATCAGAAATGCGATCGCCCACATGACAGCTTGAGACAAGGTCATCGTCATCGGCCCGTATGATGATCAAATCGAGGGTGTGGCCGTCTCGGTGAGTGGCACCAACAACATGTTGCTTCAAATCAAAAGAGTCTAAAATACTCGTAAACCGCCTTGAGTTCGAGTCATTTGGTTGATCTATATGGAAATTAAAGTCACCCACCATCAATAAAAGTCCTGGAGCCAGATTCAGGTGTTCAAAATATGTAGAAAATTCGTCCAGGAACAGAGCAACACTAAGTCCATTTGTAGTAGACGGAGGAGGGCGATAAATATTAACCAATCTCAGATTGTAATTTCCAGACGATTTCAAGACCGCTTCGTAGGCCTCAAAGCTCTTAAAATCAGCAAGCTGTTGTTTGACTACTTTGAATGGTTTCTTAGTCAGGAGAGCAACGCCGCCGCCATCAGTAGTAGTCCTGGGATCGTGAAAGAAATTATAGCCAGCGGGACAAATGTCAGCGCAAAAGAAATCATCAAAGTCATTATCGCGAAGCCAAGTTTCCGTAATTACTAAGATGTCAACATCATGTTCAATAATAAAATCGTTGAGCATAAGGGTCTTGTTTCTAATGGATCTTACATTGACAAGAGCAAAATTGCAAAGCTGGCGACGTTTGACAAAATCTAGTGGGGCCCGTAAAGGAATGGAAATCAAATTGCTATTTACGACACCAGTGGGTAGCGAGGCAAGACTTGTCGAAGCAACACGGGACTCTTCAGAAGAAATGATTGTAGGAATTTTCCAGTGCTCAGCTCGATTTCCACGATAAAGAAAAGTACCAGCTTTTTTTCTTTCCAGACATTCATTAACTGCAAAAACATCAGAAACAGAGATGAGGTTCGTAGCGTTTGAGCCAAAGTTACTGTGTTTGTTTACTTTTTGATAAAATGGTAATATCAGATTAGAATAATTTAGCTGTGTTGTATCTCTTCTTCTGCCAAAAATCACTGGTACATGTCGTAATTTTTGTCTTGTTATTACCCCAGCACGCACACGGCGAGTTCTAAGAATACCAAGGTCCTTTAAGGATAGAAACAAATTACTTGACACTGGAATCCGCGAACGAAGATTCAATAACTGTTGTCTTGAATAATTGTATTCGACGTGCTTGGCGGGAAAGTTTAAATTTGAAGTTAATCCAGTAGTTGCATGATTCGGCTGACTTCGTTGTAAATTTATTGCTCCTGTAGATTTATGTTGTTTATCAGTGTATGGACCAGGATGAACCTCAATGTCCATGGCGATCGTAATGTCTTTGTGAAAGAACGGAAGAGATAAACAGATCTTGCCATGCTTTTGGAAGACGCAGATTGGACGAGTCGGAACGGGCAGACGACGTATTTTTCTTCTGTTGACGATATGATCAAAACAAGACTGCTTCCAAATAAAATATTTGCATTTACCTAAAGAATCATGGTATCCTCCAGATAAGAAGATGGCATCAATAACTAAAAGTATTAAAGTGAAGACTGAGACACGAACAACGGCAGCCATATTAGGCGCATACACAAGATGATTGAATAAAGACGAAACTATTGATTCACAAGTTGAAAGCTCAGAAAAAACTCTTAGTCACTGACGGGAATCGAGCAAGAACTTAATTAGCCAGTGACTCGCGAGATCGGCTCCCCATGCGAGTCTCTGTTGCTCAGTGGGTAGAGCATCTGACCGGTAATCAGGTGGTTGCGGGTTCGATTCCTGTTAGTGACTCAGAATTTTTTCTGAGCTTTCAATTTGTTTTTTTATCATTTCTTCTTCAACTACATCTCCAAGATTCACTCTACCGTTAACTTGACAAGTGATCAAAGTTTAAGTTGAAATATAGCAGCCGTGGACAGCTGTTTCGGCCTTGTTGGCCTCGTACACGAGACAGTTATACAATATATTGACTCGCAGTTCAACATAAAGAAATAAACGACGTGGTAAGCGTAATGCTTGTGGGATCTGGCTTGAGAGGCCAAAAATAGCAGCGTTGCACATGCGGGCAAATTATATCAACACAGACAGTTAAAAGGCAACCGCATGAGGCCATTATGGCCCCAGTACCATTTTACTGGCTACAAATGTTTGTATCAATAACACAAATATAAGCTTTATTGACATGACACGACACAGATCATTTAATTAGACTAGATCTTTTTCTGATGTAAGAATGGATAAACAAAGCAATGTCTTGGTAACATTCTGTAAAATCTGGATTTAAAATAATGAGAGTTTGAATTTCT
>JAOBAT010069426.1:6537-22288 GCA_026413305.1 Hydrozoanthus tunicans | reverse complement strand
GATCCCGGTGTTGTGGTCTGTCTCTTCTACTAACTGAGGGCAACTCTTATGAAAATAGTTGTGAGCCGTGTAGAGCAGACTGTCTAAGACCCTCAAAACCAGAGTCAACTGTAAACCATTGTTAAGCGCCTTTGATCATATACCTATGGAAAAAGGCGCTATATAAATGGTAATCATTATCATCATCATTGAGGAAGATCTGATATCGAAACATTCGTAAGCCCCTTCTCTTTGACACCCCTTTACCCTCCACCCTTCCCTTTTCCCCCACCCCTCCCCTTCTTACCCTCCCTAAAAACATAAGACGATGAACTCAATTTAGTAGCAGATTGGCTAGTTATAATACATTTGGTTGACGAGCTGGTAAGTATAACGTCTCAAAAAGGCAGCTTACAATTAATTTCGTATTCAGTCTTTTACTGATTAAGCTCCTTGTATCAAGCAAGTGCTAGTTTATTTTTTGAGGTTGTACTGTTGTGTGTGTATCTTTTTTTGGAAAATTAAACCCAAGAAAGCTGTAATAATAACACACGTGTCACGTGGCAAAACTTAGTGTTAATCGGACTTTAGACCTTTTGTTGGACCACGGGGTGAACTTTGGCTGTAAGGTTGTTTTTTGGATCCGATATATGGACCATCAACTTCACCTCTTTCGTTGCGATACTTCAGTAAAGGAAGGTTGGTTGGTAAATGCTTTTGCCACTTTTGATCTGCTAAGTCCGGGGCAGAGACCAACTACAACTTTAAATCAATTATTTTGGAGTTAATCCCAGTTAACAGTGGATGACTCTTGTTACGCATGCATTTATGGCAAACTTAAATCTCATTTTTTTAAAAAATACGTTTTCATCTGTAAGGGAAGAAGTCAAAACAATGGTATTTTTGAGGAACCCGATTTTGTCGGGGGAGGTGGTGGGTGACGGCACATACCCCCTACCCCACCCCTCCCCACTTCAGAGCTCAATTTCTCAACTGAACCTGATTTAGGGGTATTGGTTTTTATTGTATTATAGACTCTTCTCTCTATAAAGAAGGCGTTGGTGTAAGCACTTTATCAATAACTATTTTATTAAACTTGATATTTGCTCCTGAAATTTAGCTTTTTTGAAAAAAGGTGGTGGGTGGCGGCACATAATAACTCACCCCCCTAAAATTGGGTTCTTAGGAAGTACCATTGTTTTGACCTTTTCCCTAATTTGAAACTTTACTCATTTTTAGTTACCGTTATTCATGGCATATGAATAAGCATTATAAAAATAGAATATTTCTATTGTTATTATCATTATCATTATCATTATTATTATTATTATCATTATTATTATTTATGTTATTATCATTGTTATTATTATTATTACTGACGTCATGCATCAGCGTTAGAGATCGCGAGCGGTTTACTTTTTGTGGGTATTCGCTTTGTGGGCTACCGGCTGGATGCGGCAAAGATTAATACAGTTGCACTATACTCGGCAGATATTTCAAGACTTCCAAAATAATGAATGCGCTTTCAAAGAGTTGGGCTTGGAGACAGTTACTTTTTAAAATAACTCGATAACAGAAACAAGTTGTGCCGCGCCTCGGTCCCATGCAACAATGCGGCTTTAGTAGGGAGCAGATGTTTTTTGACAGCAAGATGAAGTACATTGCAATTGGTTGCTACCAAACACATCTGATAGAAAGTTGAGTAACTGAAGCGGTTTACAATGAAAATTGTTTATGAGGTAAGGGGAATGTAATCCGTTAAGTACTTTCTCGCTGGGGTTCGTAACATATAACCTTGGCATAAGTGCTAGAATCGTTTAAAAAACATTGAGATTTCTCGATAGTGGTTATCAAGTTACCCGAAACCTAACGAAGTTCCTCTGTTTACTCTCCCATAAGCAAAAAACATATCTCGTTTCTGCACTGTCTTAAAGCTTCCCACTGGAATAGATAGCGAAAAACGCTCAGTTCACTATAAGGTTGTCTTGCTATCTGTTGCTATCGATATCGGATCTTCATGATCAATGCACGTGCGGCCATTCGCACGTCGTTGACTTGACAGAACGGGGACAGAACTGACTTGTAATGTTTTGGTCCATTCGATCTTCAACACATTGAACTAAAGTCGTTTCATTTACGGCATATTTCATTAAAGGGCGTTGTATAGTAGATAAATTGTTGCTACTTTAGAAGTAAATGCAGTTCTATGGTTTATTGGAACGTTTCCTTTGTTACTTGTTGCGTGGAAATGCACATTCCTTGAATTTTTCAAAGTGCTGAAGGTATCATGTTTTTGACTTTCTTTAGAATTATACTGTAGATGTTCTCCATTTGTTGCATGAGTTGTCATTTATATTTTAAAGAAAATGCACTTCACTAAATGGTGTGGTTTTTGACATAACAAAGACTTGTAAACCTTCTGGCTCTGCAATGCTAGATTGTAGGAGGAGTTCAGAGCTGCTAGCCCGGGGGGGAGGGGGGTGGGGGGTACTTCGGGGTATGGCCATCGGAAAAGCCCAAAAAAGTCCCTGTTCAAATTAGATAAGTCAAAATTATTCATGGTAAGCTCTACTCCAGATTACAAGGCACAAAAGAAATCTTGGGCAAATTTACCTACCCAGAACAATCCCAGCTTAATAAACAGACCCAAAAAATCCCTTCATGCCAAAATTTTAGACCCCCAAAAGGCCTGTGCGCCCTGGGGTACGCCTTCCCCCCCCCCCCCCCAAATCATAAAAATATTTTATTTGGGCCCCTGGGTTGTGAAGAAAATTAGCACTGTACTATATTTACTCCTTATAGGGATCATCACATGATTCTATAATATTCCCCAAAGGACTGAAAATCTTCTTGAATGTATCTGTTAGGCAGTGGTTATCAACAAGATTAGTTAGCAGTTGGAACTGATATAGCTGCCTCATCAAGGGTTAGAGATACTAATGATCAAGCAGGCGACATAACAAAAACTTGTTGAAAATAGGCACAGATTTGATTAAAGACTTTCACATGTAACACCCGCCACCTTGTTTTAAAGTCTGCATATGTAGATAGATTTATATCAAGTTTTTTGGAAATTGGCAAGATTGCAAGGAAACAGTTTGACATGTGCATGGTAGCTTTAGATTGCTCGTGTGATTTTGGGCTGCAGCGTAACAGTTTTACTTTCCCCCCCTTATTGATTTCATGCACGGTAGCTTTAGATTGCTTGTGTGATTTTGGGCTGCAGCGTAACAGTTTTACTTTCCCCCCTTATTGATTTTGAAGCAGTCATGCAACCTAATTATGTAACAATAATTGTTGCTACCTCAAATTAATTGTTCCAGACAACTTTGAAGGTTATTCTATTGAAATAGAACCTACACTGAGAATATTGCCGAACTTTCCTCAGTAATTTTCAACGTATGTATAAATGCATGTACACTGCAGAATGAAACAAAATAGGGGTGTGCCCAATATATAATTTTTGATCAAGATATGATTGACACCAATACTCCCTCCAGTGCTATTTTTCTATTATTGTAAGCTTGAAAATGAAAAATTAATATAGTTTCCTTGTGTAGGAGTGTAAAGGAAGATAATGGAAGAGTTCTCTTCAATAAGGAAAATAATTTCCATTATTGCTTCAGCAAAAACACTTTTGATAGGGAGGCATTTTCATTTGTTTTTGTTGCTGCTATGGTTCTTGAATCTAAAGAACAGTGTATTCTTGACTATGTCTCATATTTTTCCACACTTGCAACTCTGAAATTTTTCCTCTCTCTTCAAAGATTCCTGCTCAAATTTGATTGATGATGGAAAAAAATTGTGGGCTACCCATATATGCTTGTTTAGGAGAAAATTTAGGAAAACTGTTCGTATGTGGGGAGGGGGCCGGGGGGGGGGGGAGAGCATGCTCCCACTGAAAACTGTCTTTCTTAGCATCACTAAGTAACCACAAACTTAGTCATATCTTCCAGAATTTTTTATTCACAATGTTTTTTTTTTAAAATTTCTTTGAGGCAAATGACCAGGGTTCACCTCATGTTGGTTGCAGGCCTGAAAGATGAATAATTTAATTTATACTATCCAACCTAAAGGTATTATTATGAAGGTAGACATAAACTGGCGTGCACCTAGGAAAAAGGAGAAGTTTTATAATTTTTTTGTGTGCTCTTAGCATGTGTATATTATTTACAGGATGTGAAAGCTGTGCATGTACTGGTATAGAGACAAGGTTTGGGGGGGGGGGAGGGGGGAGGTACTCGTATTCCTATGAGATATTCAAGTTTTCAACCATATAGGCATGGTTCGCAGCACTCGGGGGGGGAACAGGGGGCACTACCCTTCCCCCCCCCCAATAATCTGGCTTGGGGCACCAGGACTCCCCCATGACTTTCTTGCTAACAGCAACAACTTTTGAGTAGGAATTTCAGATCTTATAACAAACTACCGGTATCATAATTTCCTTCGTGACATCCCCCCTGAATGGTTTTTGCTTCTGCCATTCGTGATAGGGTATGGTTTTTGAGTTCCAGTTCATCGTATTTGCCAGAAATCTGCAGTAGGGTAGGGTATCTAATTTGGGATGGGTTAGGAGATCTAACTAGTTGTCTGGATGGACCACAGTTTCTGGTTTTGAGAGAGTTTAAATTGTAACATTGATCTGTGACATTAACAAACTAGCAGCTGGAGATTGAACAGATGTTAGAAAGCTTTGTTAGTTAGGTTGCAGTCAAGGTGTCATTTTCCACTTTTTTTCTGGGTAGGGTATTGCTTTTTACTAAGAGGTTAGGGATAGGATGTCAATATTTAACATTCATAGGTCTTGGGATGGGGTCAGAGTTTTGAGCTCAGGGAAGTATATGTACATCCCTAACATTAACAGAGTACAGGGCCTTAAGTTTACGACCAACTGGTTGCACATTAACGATATACCTTAATTGTGCACCACAAAAATAATTAGCAATTGCACTCGTGCACCAAAAAAGCTGAAGCTCAGTGCGACTGAATTAGGGCTTCTCCTTCCCTTCTTTAATTTATTGCCTTTATTTACTGACTTGCAACAAAACAGCTGTGTTACAAGTGAAAAAATGCAGATTTAATACAAGGCCCCAAACAAAAAAATGCACTACACTCTAAAACTACTATGTTCAGTAAGAGTCAGAAGGAAAGAAACACAGATTTAAAACTCTGATTAACAACTAGTGGTAAATGTCTGAACCTTTGATTTTTTTGCTCTCAGAATCCTAAGCTACATTCCTGAAGTTTGTTAGTGTGCCTACAAATTTAGTCCCGGTATCACCCATGCACCCTGCCCTGGAGTAAACCCCCAACCTGCCCTGGAGTACACACCCACCCTGCCCTAGAGAACATCCCCCAACCTGCCTTGGTTGGGGACCCCCCCCCCTATCCCGTCCTGCCCTATATTTTTGCTCTCAGGATTTTTGCTATTATAGTTGTTATTATTATTGTTGTTATTTTTGTTTTTAGCTCCTATGTTTTGTGCTGTACGGTAGAAAAAAGGATACATAACTGTTGGTAAACGTGCCAATTTCAGGGTATGTCTATACAATCATCTGAATCCGAGTTGTTTGACACCTCAGAAGTGCATGTTGGTAATCAGTCACAAGGTACTAACCAGTTTTTGACATTAATATATGTATTGTATAGTTAAAAGTTTATGAATGAAAGACACTATTACGCTATTACATTGGTGGTGAAGTAACCCAACTAAGTGAACCAATATTCCACCAGATCAACTTGAGCAGGTGCGACAAGCATTGACCACAGAGAGTGTGTGATCAGGCCCAAAATAATTGATTATGTATTGACTAGTCATTTGAGCTCTCATAAAGCTAGATCCTTTTTTAGCCCATAAATTGAAGGGTCTTGTGCCAAAACGATGTAAGTGACTTTGATGGAGTCGTCGTTTTTCTCTACATTATCCGTATTACCTCTTCATTACCATTTGGGGAATTTAGCATTTCATACAAAGTCACTTACGTCGTTTTTGCACTAGATCCTTCAGTTAGCTGGCACTAACCTCCTGTTACCATAGTGTTAAGCAAATAACATTATTTGAGTCCCCTGGACAGGACATTAATCCATCGCAGGTTAAGCCCCCAACAAAATATAGTACTCATCTATACAACTGAGTCGATCGGAACATGTCGGGTACATTGTTTTGCTCAAGGACACAACCCAGTGGTCTGACCAGGGCTCAGTGGCCCTGAGATTACAATTCAAACACACTAACCACATGGCCACCTCACTACCGATAAAGTTGTGTGCGAAATTAATTAAGGAGCGTCAGATATTCCTGCTGAACTTAGCCTAAATGAAAGGAAAGTAACAGGTTTGACTATTTACACAATGCCCCAGAAGAAGCTCCAACATACCAACCAATTTGTTTTTGCATTCATTACCATTTAGTTTGTAACGATGGATCAAAGAGGAGAATAATGGAACCGGATGACACCCAGAAACAGTCCTCAAAAGTAGAAACATACAAAACAAGAAAAGAAACAAGTCGAAGTTCTAGGAAACGTTCAAAGAAATATACGAAGTTTTTTTGGAGAGATAAAAGCCCTTCCTCAGTATCTTCTCTTTCTCTTGACAGTTATCAAGGCGATAAAAACGCCCACAATCCTTCAAACTCTTCTGTTAATACTTGTAAAAGTGATAAAGAAGGACAAGATAATTCTTCAAGATCTCCGTTCAGCGGTCTTAGTTCAGATAATGATTGTATATACGGTCGTTTCATCAGAAGAGAGAGATCTTCTTCTGTCCCAGTTGAAAAACGAAGAAGTTGGATAGACTCTCGCGAACATTCACCAAACCTTCAGATTAGTGCAGATGGTATATCTTGTGATGAATATGAAAGAACAAAGTTATGGATAATGGAAAACTTAAAAAGAGACAGCAAAAATCAGTTAAACACAAAGTGTCCGGTTTACAACTTGGTGAAACGTGACGAACATCCAAAACGGAGAGGATGGAAACGTAAAAGCAGCCTTGAAAGCAGCCAGCTTTCCGAAAAAAGCTCACTAGTTTTAAGCAAACGAAAAAGAGCAGTACTTGAAGTCACGAATAATGAATACCTCGAAAAGTCTGAAAGCCGAAAGAGTATCTCATCTTGTTCAGTAGAGTCAGCGATGAAGGCTCGAACTAGAGATTTTGTTTGTAATACAGGTAGTTCTCCATGTTCAACAGAGACTAGTCTGTGTGGTTCAGGAGAGGGTTCGTTGACGTTAAGCATAACGAACATACCAACAAGGAGGAAAAGAGGTAAAAACATAACTTTGCTACGTCCCAGGACTAAGTCACTAAGCTGCAAATCCGAAGTAGTTGTATCGGAAACGGAAAGTGAAAGTAGTGCCAACGAGTGCATCAGGAAAGGAAGGAAGTCAGTTCTAGAAGGTGGAACTATGAGCAAATCGCCATCAGCACAATATGTGGCAGCTGAGGGAAGAACTCCAGCATTAGGTAAGAACATAGCTCTAGAAAAAACACAAAAAGACCAAGCCAATGTTCAACATTGATTCATATAACATTCGCAAGGAATGTAACAAACTCCACTGGGAAATGTAAAACAAAGAAAAACCACGCGTTTCTAGTTAATTGTGCCTTGTCTTGGAGTCTGTGAAACTCCTTTGCCCACCAGACTAGCATTATTTGTACCATGTGATCACTTGCTGCAAAAGGCCTTTTTATTAATTGTGAACATTGTAAATTAACAGAAAGGATTGGCTTTCGCCGCAAGCAAAGCAAAATTAATATCATCTCCGAATAAGTTCATAAGCTTGACAAATTCATACCAGACCATCCCCTCAAATTTTCCCTACTCTCATTTTTTGCTTTGTATTGTATTGAAGGATCTTCCGGTGACAGATCTTTGATATTCAATCCAGAGACCGCAAGTCAGGGAAAGGACGAACAAGAGCAAGGAAAAAGAGTTTTAATGCAGGTAAGTAGGACTGAGCTCAACTCCTCAGGTCTTGGACTGTCTTAAAGTGTCAAGAGTATACAAACCGAAACATACTTAAACTACCACCCTTGTGCTTTTGTACTAGAATTTTATGTTTTCTAATATTGACTCGATTCTAACACGATTAAATGAAGAGGCAACAACACGCGTTCTCGATATCTGCCATAAGTTTTCACTAGAATTATTCTTAAACCTGTTGTAATCTGTGGTTTGTGTACACAGAGGCAGTCAGATGAAAGAACCATGTTACCATTAAAATACGCACAAGAGTTGGAAAAAACCTTTCAGACAGAAAAATCCACCGTATCAAAACCGAAGCCTCAAACAGGAAGTTTACCTTGTGGCTTGAATAAAAACCCCAGTACGGAAGGGCTAGATGAAGTTTACGAGTCGAGACACTGCCCAACAGTTGCTTTGGTAGGGGAGAACAAGGTTTCATCGAAAAAATCAATTGGTCATGGTAAATATTGCGGCGAAAGCTTCGAAGAAGACGGAATAAATGTAGATTACTGTAGTTCTTTTAACAGTACAGACGAGAGTCTTACCGCCGAGTGTTCCAACAAAGTTGTTGATTTTAAAGATTGTCTCGCGATTTGTAATACAACTGTTACACCTAAGACGTACGGTTATGAAGTAAAGTGGAACGACTCCTCTGGAATGGGAAACTGTCCAACTTATCCAACGAACAAGTGCATGTTACAAGACTTGAACGACTCCCCTGGAACAGGGGATCGTCCAATGTATTCTGCGAGCAGGTGCACTTTACAAGACTTGAAGGACTTCTTTGGAACAGGAAACTGTCCTATGTATCCTACGAACAAGTGCACGTCACATGACTTGAGCAATTCCTATGGAACCGAAAAACGTCCTATGTATCCTACGAACAAGTGCATGTTACAAGACTTGAACAACTCCCCTGTTGCTGGAAATCATCCTATGTATCCTACAAACCAGTGGACGTTACAAGACTTGAACAACTCCCCTGTTACTGGAAATGATCCTATGTATCCTACAAACCAGTGCACGTTACAAGAGTTGAACATCTCCCCTGTACCTGGAAAATGTCCTATTTATCTAACGAACAAGTGCATGTTACAAAACTTGAAGGCCTTCCCTGTAACTGGAAATTGTCCAGTGTATCCTACGAACAAGCCCACGTTACAAGACTTGAAGGACTCCTCCGTAACTGGAAACTTTTCCTTGAATTCTACGAACCAGTGTACGTTACAAGACTTGAAGCAGTGTTGTGGTAACAGACCTTACTCACCAAGCTCTCCAACGGATGATGCAGATGAACCCAAGGCATGTGGAGGCAGCCATTCTTTCTCAAAATTCTCACCTATTTCTTCAACAAGCAACATTAGTTCCATAACAAGGAGTCGAGATGAACCATTGTCCACAAGTTACTCTGACAACAACCGCACTACAGAAGACTCAATTAGTAAACCTACTTTACCTGTCTCTCAGGAGAAGCTTGAAGTGTCAGTCGCTAACGAAGATAGTTTAGTTGACGACTCTTCATTGTTTGTTAGAATGCCATTGGTCAACAGCCCACCAGTCCCGCAAGGAGTGGTTAGTACACCAATTATGAATCACTCCGGCATCAAACATGGCTCATCAAGTGAGACGAACGTAAGTACGAGTTCAGCAAAACCTTCTATCGGAGAGCAGCTGATACTTAGTGATAAAGCAAGTAATATTACAGACGACAGTGAGAAAGAAAGCTATTTTTGTTCTTTTGACACTGTGGGTAAAATTGTGGGTAAAACAACTGTAGCGATGCCCCCAACTTTCCCTGATGTGACATCGTTCTCTAAGGGTGAAAAAGAAAAAGTCCCTTCTCACCAAGGTAGTGCAATGTATGTGCTCAAGGAAAAAGTATACCTATCGCCAGTAAGAAAAGGAGTTGCTACCAAAATATTCCACCTTACGAACGATGGTAACACAGCTCGAAATTATTGTAATCAGTTTTCAGAACATCTCAAACGAATAGAAGTAGAACTTGGACGTTGTCTAGATTCGGAAAGTGTTCATACATTTGAAGCCTCCAACAACTTTGACCAATCTGATGTAACTAGTAACGGCGTTGCTTTCCAAGAGCCGTACAAAAATTCCACCCCAAAACAGAACACAGATCAGAAACATGGAAACCAGGACGAACAAAACAATAACCACGAACAGGGTCAAATGATGCAAGATGGGTTAATCCTATCAGATGGCAATCCTCAAGGAAACTCTCAAGGCAGTAATTGTACAAGTGACGAAGAGATTGTTGTACAAGTAAGACGTTGTGTTGATTACATGCTTAGTTATGTGACTCGAGTGGAAAACAAGTGTTCAGAAGGTCTTCCTTTAGATCAAAGTGACGAAAAAGAAAAAGAAAGTCATACAGAAGGAAGATCCGTATGTAAAGCATTGACAAGTAATTCAAGTTTGTTGACCATGTCTAGTTTAAAAGAAACAAACAAAATGGAGGCAATACCAGATTTCCATGCAGAAGTAAAAGATACGAATTTGTATATCAAGTCTAAGCAACCAATTAAGGGCGGTAGTGAAGAAGAGCTTCCTGAAGATGAGAAGAAACTAGATGACGAGATTAAAGACTTACAAGCAAAAGGCACTTTGGTTTGTGCTATAACTGGTCAAAATCAAGAACTCCGTGGGGTTTCTTCCGATGTTTCTAAAAATGGTGAAAACTTTCCAAAAGGATGGTCCTCATTTCTCAGCAAAGATTCAGGTGAACAGTCTGATTGTGGTTTGGATTTTAAAGAAAAAAGTACAAACAAGTACATGGAAGAGGGTGCTGCTGTTAATGCCGAGTGCTATAGTTGTGGAACGTGTGTGGAGTGCAAAGAGATGAAGATGAAGGAGCTTGAAAGGAGGAAGTTAGAAATAGAACAGGTTTGTTTGTTTCAGGTTTGTTTTGCGGTTGGATCAGTTGAAATGTTTCCTTAACGCGTCAAGTTACTTTTGTTTTCCCCATTTTATTTTTATCATACTCTATTTGTTTTTAAAGTGTTTTAGAATAAGCTTAAAAGCTCTGGAAGTCTACTGTTCCGACAACTAAGGGTAAAGTATTTTAGGTATATAGTTGTTTAAAAAAACTATTGAATGCGTCGGCAAGTGGATATAAACTTGTAGTATTCTGTGATAAATAAATTATCGTCGATGAGAGATTATGTAAACTGATGATGAAAGCTGACGTTTGGAGTGTTAGCCCTTCGTCTGAGCATCGCATGACTATAGGGATAACATAATATAGTATAATTTGATAATACTAATACCAAGAGTTTATATTGTTATGTTTTATCAAACAAATAAGCTGGCCAATGCAATTTTTTTGTTCTTTAAATTTAAAAGATTAAGTTTTATGTGACTTTTTATGATTTTACTTTAAATGAGGACACCATGCTAGTTATATGTCGCCACCTAGTTTGATATATTTTAAGTATAACATATTAGTATTTACCATAGCAACCGTTATATGTCGCCACCTAGTTTGATATATTTTAAGTATAACATATTAGTATTTACCATAGCAACCAATATCCATTTTCGCACGCTCTGATTGGCTCCACTTATCTCGCAATATCCATGACTATTAGTTGATTTTGAGGCGTTTGTCAAAGCGGCGTCGCGTTATCCGTTAGGTATTGTACGAGGAAATGATTGCTTTAAACGAAGAACCATTCCAGAAAACACGAAGAAGACTTTGGCTTTTTGGTTATAATAGTTAATGCAACATATTTTCTTTCAAAATCTGCTTAAAATCCACGACATTTATGTTCTTCAAAAATCCCTGAAGAATGTAAACGAAACTCAAACGTACAGGAAGCGCGCGTGCTAGAAATAAAAAACCTTGATTTTGTCCTTTTTTTTGAAAAATGAAGTGAATTTTATCCTTATCTTCTTGAAAATACTAAAGCTAGCCCCCTCAGGGTCGGTACCTACCGCTAGACATATACCTCGACGTTTCGCATCTCGGTATAATAATATCCACCGCTATTCACCTCCCCTTCTGGTGATAGTTGTTTTAAAACTACCATTGTAATATTAAAAATTTGGAACTGTTTTGTTCATATATTTATAAACAATGACTCGAAAGTTTTGCATTATATAATGCTAATCAACATGGAAGACATTGGCAGTTTTGATGGACTCTAAAGACACTTTAATAAGTGATATCTAATTACTGCTTATATCGAGAAAAGTACAGAAAAAGGCTTTAATGCGAAAGAGACTCATTTTATCTAATTGCGGCATATTAAGACATGTATTAAAATTCTTACTACTTGCTTTTTAAAATTTAGTTGAACAATTTAAAGAAAAATATGCTGTTTACTCTGATATTGTATGAATATCTTCAGTTCTAACAAGTATTGAAGTAAAAAACCCAAAGCATAAGAAATCATGACCCACCCCTCAGTCGAGACCTAAAATATTACATGACCCACCCCCATAACAAGGTCAAAAATCTGATGACCCAACCCCCTTTTGCTCCAGCCACCCCCCTATCTTTTTTGACCAGTACCTTAACACCAGTTTTGTTGTGTCTTACTCCTGTCGTTCCTCTTCTTTCCTTTATTCAGAATTTCGTAAAGGACTGTTCCACGTTCTTGACGGTAGTGAAGCTTTTGGTAAGGTGAGTTGTAAAAGGTTCGAATTCTCTGTCGTATTCTGTACTTCTTTACATTAAATTCAAATTCTTGACGCCTGCCCTCAACTAACTGATGCTTTTCATTTGAAAACAGTTGTATATTATCTTCCTGTTACCCCATTTTTATTCAGTCTTTCTTGCCAGAATTGTTAAGACGTAAAGAGATTAATGACTTGTACAACTTTCTGTAGACTGTACAAATGACGATAACGTGGCATATAAACGAGGAAAACGGATCGAATGCTACCAGGATGTTCTTCATCCGCGAAAACAATCCAGCGGTCATATGTGACAGGACTTAAGGAATTTTGATTAACTATATTATGCTGTCAAATTTAGTTTTTGCGTGATGCGTGATCTTTCTATATAATGGCAAAAAATGGCAAGAAACGTGAGTGCTTTATAAGGTGTGTAGAACGTGATTTGCGTCACCATAAAGGGGCGGGACGCAGCCTCGTTATCATGTAATGTTTTGAGAAGTAAACCGATTGGTGCGTGACTGTCATAGTCAGCGTAACCTCGTTATCATGTAACCAGTCACACTTTCGACTGAGTTAGAATTTACTGATCTACGAGTATATTAGCAAATGCACATTTATAGTTGAAATGAAGCTCGATTAATTAAAAGCTTGGCGCGGTAGGTTTGGTAAGTTTACGTCGTATGTTTACTGTTTATTGATACCTGACAAAGTTCTTCTCTCTCGGCCAATCTCTAGCAAAGATCCAAGTCTTGAAGAGCAGTTAGAGAAAAGTTTTACTCAGTGCCTGGCGGAAATGGGGCGTAAATGCGTTGACGAACTGGAGTTGTTAGTACAAACCCACACAGTAAAAGTAACTGAAGACGACAACTTCAGACTCCCACCATATAGATTAATAAAATGCCGAAAGACCTGCTGATCAGTATATTTAGTGTTTCCTATTTTAGATTCTTGTTTTAGTCTAATAACATATGAAAAGGATCTTAGACACCGTTTAGCTCTTCAGTTTTGATCAAGAAGCTTGCGTGTTAAAAGAATATAGTTAAGTTTTAATGTACGGAGAACTTAGTTATTCCGCTTTTACTTTGTAGAATGTCGCTGAATTTTGACTGAAAATAAAGTTATGTTTTGCATGTTGTTTCCTCTGTACTATCTTTTTCTCTTATCACTGACAGCCTTTTGAAAGCTGGCTCGGTGAGTATCTTGTATTTCTTTATTCTTGTCGTGGGTTACATTAGAATATTTTCATAAATTAGCAAAAATCGTCGTAATGATTCTGTAGAATTTTGAAAAGGGTTATTCAAAATTTTCTTGCACGTTTGGTGTTCTTTGGAACAGTATTTTCTTTCATTGCGTTAGTTTTGTCCGCGGAAACAGCAAAACGCAAGGCACCCATGCTGAAACCGGCTGTAATTACTCCGCGCTAGGTTTATATAATCAGAATATTGCGTCACCTCCGTCAATCAGAGCAGTGGAAGCTCTATACTCACCTGAGTAATTTTACTTAAGTCCTATAGTCTAGTCCTATCTATTTTTTCCCTGTAACAATGTATAAAGGCCCATGTTTTCTCTCTCGCCATCGCTGTACTATCAGATTCGCCGAGGTTTTCAACAGCTTTCTTCAGCTTGGCATTTCGCGACGTGCTGTCAACGCGTCAGATATGGAGGAAAGAGCAAGACTGATCGTAGTTGACAAAAAACCGAGTATATATATAAGCTTTGCTTTTTCTGCCCACACACAAACTGGTTTCTTTATTTAAATAATGTTTTGAATTCTTGAGTATTTGTTAGTTTTGCCATCGTCAACCATTTTTAGACATTAAAGACGATTTATTGAAAACAAAACTATGATGATTAAACAAACTTCGCAAACACACGATTTCTTTTCTGTTATTGTGTGTTACATTACAAAATAGCCCCATGTCTTTCTAATTCACCCGGCAACATTTGCTCTAGACATTCCCATGTATTCCCTCTCACCCTCATGCTTCTCTTCGATTCACCTCGTTCTCTCGACAGCTTTCGCCAAGAACGAGACTGTTGTTTGACCATAAAAATTGAGTAGAAACGTGTTTTGTTTTTTATGCCAACACACATTGATTTGTTTATTCAAATAGTGCTTGCCACTGTCTGCCATTTTTAGACATTAAAGACGTTTTATCTTGCATACAATGTTACTTAAATATACTTCGCAAACACACATAGAAGAGTAAAAGAACCAAGAAACCAAGCTATTCGAAAAGGTCAGTTTTTTTTGTGACATGTTTGACATTTCAAAAGAACAAAACTCTTCCCCTTGTTTTCTCTTGTCTTACCGAGAAGCCATTATTGGTGTACACTGGTAACTCCAATCAACTGAGAGACGGAATGATTGTTAAAGTTCTAGTCAACTGTCGACGAGGGACATAGCGCTTGCGTGTTAATGCACGCACTAATTCAGTGAGGGACAGAGCGCTTACGTATTAACACACTAGTAAAATTTGTGATCTTTGTGAGAGATAACAGTTGCGTGTTAACACACTAATCAACTTCCTGTTCACGGAGAGAGGCGTAGCACTTACATGTCAAATCGACTGTCGACAGATCAGACCTCTAATCAACTTTCGGATCTCGGAGAGAGACAGTGTTTGCGTGTTAACACACTAGTCGAGTTTGTGATGTTTGTGAGAGATAGCAGTTGCGTGTCAACACACTAATCAACTTCCTGTTCACGGAGAGAGACGGAGCACTTACATGTCAAATCGACTGTCGACAGATCAGACCGCTAGTCAACGTTCGGATCTCGGAGAGAGACAGAGCGTTTGCGTGTTAATAGACTAGTCAAGTTTCTGATCTTCGTAAGGGACAGAGCGCTTGTCATGTAAAATCAACTGTCTGAACCCTCTAATCAACTTTCGAATCCCAGAGAGCGCCAAGTGCACACGTGTTAACCCTAATCAACTTTCGGATCCCAGAGAGCACTAAGTGCGCACGTGTTAACCCTAATCAACTTTCGAATCCCAGAGAGCACTAAGTGCGCACGTGTTAACCCTAATCAACTTTCGGATCCCAGAGAGCACTAAGTGCGCACCTGTTAACCCTAATCAACTTTCGAATCCCAGAGAGCACTAAGTGCGCACGTGTTAACCCTAATCAACTTTCGGATCCCAGAGAGCACTAAGTGCGCACGTG
>JAOBAT010069425.1:27110-45423 GCA_026413305.1 Hydrozoanthus tunicans | reverse complement strand
TCTTCTTCTTCTTCTTCTTCTTCTTCTTCTTCTTCTTCTTCTTCTTCTTCTTCATCTTCTTCTTCTTCTTCTTCTTCATCTTCTTCATCTTCTTCTTCTACTTCTTTTTGTTCTTTTTCTCCCCCTTCTTCTTCTTCTTCTTCTTCTTCTTCTTCTTCTTCTTCTTCATCGCCTTCTTCTTCATCTTCTTCTTCTTCTTTTTCTTCTTCTTCTCTCCCTCCTTCTTCTTCTTCTTTTTCTTCTCTTTCTTCATCTCTTCTTATTTGTATTTTAGGCTGCTGGATTAAATTTAGAGCTAAACAACCTCTAAATCAGCCTTAGTTTGGAGTAGAGATGAGATAAAGTATATCTGACTAAAACATTTGTTACTTTATCCTTTTGGAGTGAATCCATGTTGAGAAAATCAGTATCCTGATGTTTCCAAATAGTGAATTAGTTACCAAGAACAATAAAAAGGCGCTTAAAAATACGTGTAAGGAACACTCAAGCTTTTGTTACCGTTTCAAGGGGTTAGAAATGCATGTTTGTTCATAAGTTTACACGTACAACTCTGTATAAAGATTAAATAAATTCTTACAACTGTCTCATCAAAGGTTCAGCCTGGTGAGTGTCCTTAGCTAGTTCTTAATTTAATGGGAAACCTCAGATTATAAAATTTGTTCTTACAAAACATCCGTGTACTCTACTGTGTTGTGATATAGCAATTCAACACCATATGGAAACATCTGTCTCAGCCCAGCTAGAGCAAACTGATTATCAGTACTTCGAGAAGACTAATTCGTCTTCTTGTTTTGGTATAGCTTTTGCAAATCAGTTTGGACTCCCGCTGTTTTATGTTCGTTATGACACGTAACAATTCTTTTTTCAAACATTCTTTTCCAAATTATGGCACAAAATAAATCTTTAAAATATGAAAGCCACTGGTATGTTAAAGGTCTGTTAAAGAAAGTCACTTATAGCTATGGCAAAACCAACCAAATCTTTCTTTACTATATTTTTATTATGTACTATATATGATATGTTTGATAAGCCCGAATTGCGCCCGTATAACTTATTACAAAACTCTCTACCCAAACCTCCCCATATACAGTCTCGGCATTTAAGATACTTTAAAATGAACCCTTTTAAGTAAGAATGTGATATTCAAGTTTTTCTCTCCATAGTTGTGTTTTCAAATAGCTTTTTTACTAAAATGATTTTCACCAGCTACATTTTTATCATAAATGCACAGATATTTATTAAAACTGTAAATGTCCAGAAATCTAGTTAACAAGCTAGAAGCAGTCTTGATGTACAGGGAAAAGGTTTTCTTAGTTTGCCAGAATGTCCTCTTTTCCAGCTACTTCTTCCCGCCAGGCCCGTTCCTTTCGTTATGGTTTCTCTGGGTTAGTTTAACTGGATTTCTCAATAAATGTTTAAAGAAACCCAGTTTTACAGAACTCCGGTCCAGTCACGTTTACAGTTGTTGAGCTCCTCAGCATACGTTCAATGATACAATTAGTTCACTTGTAGTTTGCCTTGTTAGTTCAAATCTGCATTCATTCAACCAAAACTTGGACAAACCATAATGTACAGCTGAGAAGAAAGTATCATAGTATAAAGACTTAGCCTAGAAGCTAAAAGGGATTCCTGGGAGGATAATCCATTCCTTTTGGTGCTATCAAAACCCTCAGTTATCTGTGCATTTATGAGAATTCGGATCATACATTGTAAAATGAATCAAGCAATTGACTTAGTCAATGGATACGAGTCTCATTGCATCGAGTTATTCGGTACCATAGCACTAGGCGGGTACTCCACTGGTTTTACAGGTAGGCACCATAGCACTAGACGGCTACTCCACTGGCTTTGCAGGTAAGCACCATAGCACTAGACGGCTACTCCACTGGTTTTACTGGTAGGCACCATAGCACTAGGCGACTACTCCACTGGTTTTACAGGTAGGCACCATAGCACTAGACGGCTACTCCACTGGCTTTACAGGTAAGCACCATAGCACTAGACGGCTACTCCACTGGCTCTACAGGTAAGCACCATAGCACTAGACGGCTACTCCACTGGTTTTACAGGTAGGCATCATAGCACTAGGCGACTACTCCACTGGTTTTACTGGTAGGCACCATAGCACTAGGCGACTACTCCACTGGTTTTACTGGTAGGCACCATAGCACTAGGCGACTACTCCACTGGTTTTACTGGTAGGCACCATTGCTCTAGGCGACTACTCCATTGGCTTTACAAGTAGACACCATAGCACTTGGTGGCTACTCCACTGGCTTTACAGGTAGGCACCATAGCCCTAGGCAGCTACTCCTTTGGCTTTACAGGTAGGCACCATAGCACTAGGCGACTACTCCACTGGTTTTACTGGTAGGCACCATAGCACTAGGCGACTACTCCACTGGTTTTACTGGTAGGCACCATTGCTCTAGGCGACTACTCCATTGGCTTTACAAGTAGGCACATAGCACTTGGTGGCTACTCCACTGGTTTTACTGGTAGGCACCATTGCTCTAGGCGACTACTCCATTGGCTTTACAAGTAGGCACCATAGCACTTGGTGGCTACTCCACTGGTTTTACTGGTAGGCACCATTGCTCTAGGCGACTATTCCATTGGCTTTACAAGTAGGCACCATAGCCCTAGGCAGCTACTCCTCTGGCTTTACAGGTAGGTACTGTAGCACTAGGCGGCTACTCCTTTGGCTTCCAAGGACCATCCCCAGCAGATTCCAAGTTTTGTTCAGTGGATACACGTTCGAAATAGGACTGAGTGTCGGTTTATGCTGATTGGCAGCCATATTTTTCCCTGTTACTGTTTCAATTCGAATGTTTAAGACCAAAAGCTAGTTCTTCCCAAGTAAAAGAAATGACGCTCTGTTCTGTAAGGGTACAGTAGAGCTAGCTGAGGCAAAAGAGATATCTCAAACAACAACAACAACACTTTTTTTATTGTACCTTACATGTGAATTACAGAGTAATTGATTAATTCATCTGAATTTGGAGAAGGTACTAATAGTTAGCCCTAACAAATAATTGAAAAGCTAAAAATAAGTTAAAACTATCAAAATTAATGTTGCGAACTAATCACAGAGTTGGAACATTTTTGCCTTGAAGTTAAAATTTGGAATGTCCACTGTTACGATAATTATTCTCACCTTGAGGTGACACCAGATTAGAGGAACAAGGGCAACGCAACAGCTGTTTTAAGCCCTGGCGATAAGTATCATTGAAAGTAAAATAAATGGTGGCATTTATCACAGGGTTCAGCAATGGGAGGGTGTTAAAAATCCACAGAACGACGCACGGTAAGCTGATGTTAGCATCAAGGTAATAGATGGCATTAGCAATATGGTTTAGACCCCATACTAAATAAAATGCAACTACCATAATCACGAGCATGCACGAGATCTTATAAGATTTCTTACCGCTCTTTTTTTAGCTATCCCAGCTCCTAAACAAGAATTCCGTTTTTGTCGAAAAAGAGAAAACAAAATTGCAGAATAAAGAACGGTCAAAATAGCACCATTAATCGAATCGATTAACAAAACCAATACTGTTGTATACCCTTTTGCTTTTCTAGAATTAAACGCTGGTTCCGATTGGAATACACAATCTAGTTTAGAATTTATAAAATAATGCAATTAAAAATCTCTTACTGGATAAGTTTAAACGTTGGAGACGCGACGTTTCGGCCATATCCCAGGATCTTCAGCAGGCAAATGCCGCACTGTAACGTAATACCACTGTATCACGTGACAGGCGGCTCTTAAGGCCCCTCAGAGCTTTATTCCAGGTGGTAGACAGCCCGTGTCTGAGTCCCCCTTTCCTGTTCAGTGAGGGGTTCTCAACTTTCCCAAATGGCTTCCTTGACCCCCCTTTTATGCCAGTGTTTTTCACTGTCAAGAACCACCACATCCGCTGATCTAAAACTGTGTCCTGTGGTCTTAAGGTGGTTATAGACCGCTGAATTTTGGATGGGGGTAGAACTGGGCTTCCTGTGTTGTCCCATTCTGGCGCCAAGGGCCTGCATTGTTTCACCAACGTAGGACTCTTTACAATCTTTTCCCCCACACATGATACCATAGACAACATTCGCCCGTTTTTCCTTGACAATAGGATCTTTGACTTTCACCAGCTTCTGCCGCAAAGTGTTACACGATTTAAATGCCGTAGAAATACCATGTGCCTTTCGTGTGTTCTTAATCTTTTCAGACACCCCTGCGACGTATGGGATTGTGATGTTCGCTCTCACCGGCCGTCGCTCCCCCACTGCCGCACCTTCAGGTCGTGTTTTCCTCTTCTTAGCCTTCGTGAACGCCCAGTCTGGATATTCGTACCGCTGTAATGCGCTCTTAATGTGTGCCTTTTAAAGCTCCGAGGGGCCTTAAGAGCCGCCTGTCACGTGATACAGCGGTACTACGTGACAGTGCGGCATTTGCCTGTTGAAGGCCATGGGATATGGCCGAAACGTCGCGTCTCCGAGGTTTAAACTTTATCCAGTAAGAGATTTTTAATTGCATTATCTTATATATATTCCAACTGGATGATTGAAAATTTTCATTTCCTTATCAAGTCAAATTATGGGCCATGTGATTGTATGTTTATGACATCGATCGAGGGCGAAATTTCATTTTTTGCGGTACCAACACGAGAAAGCGTTGCTTTAACAAATTTTCTTATCCCAAGTTTTTTCAAATTTAAACCTTTGCAACTCTAGAATCTTCGCAAATGGTCTAAAACGTTTGAAAGGCAATTTTTTGTTTTTGCAAAATTTTTCGGAATAATTTCGGATGACTTCGGAAGTGTACCAGCGCCCAATCAGCGCCGTGTAATTTTTGCCCTGAGTTAAGAACTAATGGCCCCGTTGGTATCCAATCAAGTTTGCCCTCTGTGCTACAAAAAAGGAAACAATCTGTTAGCACGTATACATACGGACTGGCTGGCTTTGATGAGTCACACCCTTGCTCTTTAATGAGTCGCAAAAAATTACAATTTAACTTGCATACTGTTATTATTATTCTTTGCACAGAGTTAACTAATCTTTGGTGTGTGACACTTTGTATTGGAGTCTTTGCAACCTTCTGATCTAGTCCGTTGATTCCTGTATCTCGACGCGCCATTTGCTCACGTAGGAGTGGGTTTTTAACAGCTTTATCGCGCTTTAATGTCTTTTCGGGTTCAATACTTTGGTCTCTCGAAATATGGTTGGACCCCGGTAACTCGAACATTATATTGTTTATTTAGCTTCACTACTCTTTGGTAGTCGGAGAATCCAACAGGTTAAGGTTTTACAATCCAATTATTGGACTCCGAGGACCTACGGTTTAACGTTCTTATCCGAGGAGAGGCGAAGGTCTAACTGTTTGCAGATGTAAGTTTAAAGGCTTCACCTCAGTTCTTTTAAGATCTTGAGTGAAAGTCCGGCACCGGGAATCGAACCCGGGCCTCCCGCACGACAGACTGGAGCCTTACCAACTGGGCTAACCAGGCGGCCGATGTACTTTAACTTCCTCTTATACGAACAAAAATCAAGTTCCCAGGGGTTCAATCTTAAATGCAAAATCAATCAATTTTAACTCTTAATATTTCGAGCCCCCGCTAGCTCAAAATATTTTTCTTTTTTCTATCTCAGTTCTAATTAACGGGTTAAATGTCGTACCAACTTGTTGCGGGCTAATCATTCCAAGAAACAAACAAGGTAATAATAAAAAGAAAACGGAATTTCTAATGACTTGCGGCCCTCCAGGCATGAAGTGAAATTTAACTTCATATCCTGAAGGAACTAGTTAGCCGTTGAAGTAACTTGTTTATCTCTGTCTTTAGACAACGAGAATTACTAAAACGTGTATTTTATCCTATTGAAACTGTTAGGCAAAAAACATCGCACATTTCCGACAGCTCAAGTAACAACAAGTCTTTCTGTTGAACTAAACAAAAGTACGTAACAAAGACAAATAGATTTTTGTACCCACATGCTCTTTGTGGGCATATTCCAAACTGGGGGAATGTGTTTTGTGTTTATCATTTTTGTGTACACGCATTTTTCTTGTTAGCACAAACTTCATATAAACATTCAGGCTGAGATTATCCATAAATTCAGAACAAATCAAAAACAACCACATTAGGCTAAAATTCTGATCAGACAGTTTTAAGAATTTTGTTTAATCATTGCACAAAGATTGAGATGTGAGTGAAAACTGTACACGCACACGTTTAATGAAGTATATTCTCTATTTATCGTATACCGCGATGCGATAAGAGAACAATTATAACAAACATGTATTTCTTAGCGCCTTTTATTGTTTGGGTAAAATAATCCATCGTTCGGCCGGAGACATCAGGAAACAAGAACAATTTCAGAACAGCTTGAGGCTGAAATCACTAAAAAGTTCAAGAACGCCAAAACCTCAGCCGAAAGTTACTGTTTTTAATAAAAAAAGGTGGGTAATTCAGTAATGAGAAAAACATTGATGCCTCTTATTAAAACATTTGGAATTAATATTTCCCAGACTTAAACTGTTGAATAATGAAGCCTAATCTGAATTGCAACTTAAACTAAAACGAAAACATCAACTTCTTTGTAGCAATATTTACTGACAAGGTCATATATCAGTCAATGTTGCCTCAATAGTGTTTGGCAATTAAAGGGGCATTTCACTGGCTTGCGTGATACTTAAATGAAAACACCGAGCTGTTTATTATTCACTATCGCTAAGGGCGTATAACGACCACTGGACTGAGTCTGTTTACACGTTTGAAGTTAAACTTAACTGTGAAAGAAAATTATTTTATGCTTCAAAAAGTTTTCCCTTTAACTTCTTTCGCTCAGGAAAAAACCTTCATGTTAACATCCTTTAAAAATCTTGTTTTTTTCCATTAAGATAAAACATCTTGCTAGGGGTTGACAACATTAAATAAAACACGACTACGATTATATAGTGAAAATATTTTTGTTACTGCTTCATTAACTCGATTGCAGTATACGACGAGAAAAAAATAACTCAAAGAAATAACGACGTTAAAAAAGATTACTGCAAGCATTCGCCAATAGACCAACTCTCCGGAAAATATAATGGCACCTGTAATAATTTTAACGAGTTTTTGTTTAAGCTCGGTGCTATTCATACTAGTAGTTTTGCAACAGATGGTCAAGAGAGACCCTTCACAAGAAGCGTTCTGAGAACGACAAGAGCTTTGCTTTGTAACAACACGTATAAAGTCGCTTCATGTAGACGTTGCTTACTGTTTGGACTAGAACAGTTACTCTCTACTGATGCTGAACACCAAAATGGCGGAGATGCTTCAGGTAAACGGAGTATCTGACGAACACATAGTTCTGAACGTTGGCGGAAAACGATACGAAACCTTTAAAGGCACTTTGATGAGCATTGCCGACACCAGACTCGCTTGGGTAGCACAGGCGCCCCACGAAACCGCGCCAGAATACGACTCGCGAAAGAAAGAGTTCTTTTTTGATAGACATTCAGCTGTGTTTGAAGAAATTCTCAACTACTATCGAACAGGGAAACTGCACTGTCCGCGAAATGTATGCAGCTCTGTGATAGAAGAAGAGTTTTCTTTCTGGGGAATCGATGAAACGCAAATGGAAGCGTGTTGTTGGCCAGAATATAACCGACAACGAGCGGCGATAAAGATACTGAAAGATTTTAATGGCAATGAAAATGCGACTGAAAGCCCTGATTCGAACACAACAAAGGTTCCAAGGCTTAAGCAATTCTCTACGATTGGATTAAGTCGGTGTAAAGACAATCTGCGCAAAGGAAGAGAGAGTGTGTTCGCTTGTCGTTACAAGAAGCACAGAGAAGCTGTTTGGAGGGTATTAGAAGAGCCGTATTCTTCATTACTTGCAAAGGTAAGAAAGAGCCATCTTTCTCGCCGGTTCGTTTTTTTGCAATAGCTTGATTAATGTCTAGTTTTCGTTCAATCTTCGGCCATTCTGGATATCTCTTGATAAAAAACGCAAGGACTCGCTTTTGTTAAGAGGACGTTTGTGTTTTAGAAAAATGTTTTTATAAAAATGGTTGGCTCATAAGTGGAATAACCGGTTTGAACAGTTTTTGCGAACGTTTCTCGTAACTGAAGCATTTTAATAAACGAAACACTGAAAGTTGAAATTTCACTTTTAAAAAGCATCCGACGCTAATGGGCTATGGATGAAGAAAATGTGCAGAGGTTCGTCACTTTGATTTTTCTTTTCTCATTCATTTTTAACTGAGGCAATAAAGGTTTTGGAATACCTATTTTGGCTTTCCCTAATAGCTAGTGTTTGCGATCGATTACACAAAACACAAGCTTCTTTCGACTGTATTCAACGTTTTTGTTCAGTGTACGTGATTAGTGGGAAAAGAAATAAAAACGTCAATCTAACGATTACATTCAAAACTAAACCTGGCATTGAAAATTGATTTTTTTCCCCAAAAGTTGCGCTCAAAAGCATCTTGAAGCAAGCCTGGTAGTATTTCTTAAAATTTCTGTTTCAGTCAATCGATACAACAAGCCTTGAGCAAACCAAAAGCCTGTTTTGCGATAAGAATAGAATCGAAGTATCAATGAAGATAAGTCGTATTCATTATTAAACTTGCCGTCGATACAAAATGAGACACCACACGTTTAATTTGAGGAACTGCAGATAAATTATTAATAAAATTTTGGCCTTAAGCAATCGGAGCTTCCGAGTTGGCGAGCTTCAAATTTATTACTTTAGGTTTGGTTAGAACGCTTACACGTTTTTCGCTAAAACAATCCCACTTGATTAGCACCACCAATAAATTGTCGACAGCTGTTTTTTTTTTTATCATAATAGTCATTTTAAAAACACACCTTTTTCAACTTTGCGGCTCGCTCATCTAAATACTGCAAAAGACAGATTTCATTCGCTTCGCAATATATATGACATATAGGCTAAAAGTGCATTAATCAGTGCCTTAAAATATAAATATAGCAAGACTGACTGGGAATTTTCCCTCAAAAAATGCATGCACCTGTTAACTCAGTCCTCCCTGATGACGTTAAACTTCGAAATCATTTTTACCTTAAATGGGAATCTTGAAAACTCCAAAACAACAGCAATTAGGAAAAAATCTTTTCTCAAATGTTTCGAGTCAATATCAAACTACCGTGACTAAAACATACGATAGCATAAATCATATATTGAGAATGTGTATTTAATCTTGGATTAGGTACAATAAAACTCAGCACATTGTTCAGTCTAAATTTAAGTTAAAATTTAGTGTTATAGCGCGTCACTTTTATTTTTCTCTGGTCAATTGCGAGCGGTTTAACCAAACCTCTTCACGCTGTGTTAATAAGAATCGCTGAACCTGTCGTTTGGGGCCTGAAACTTTTCTTAAAAGCATTCGTCAAAGCGTTAAGAAGGCCAATTGCCTTGCATAACTTAAAATTTTAATGGCTGGCAGCTGCTTTTTCATAGAGCACCGACCTGTATGATACTTATGCTAGTACCGAGACTCGTAAATAGGCCGATTGCTTTAGCTTTTTAGGCAAGTTACCGACGTCAAGTCAACTCCGATAAAAACTTTTTTCCTTTAATACCTTAGGTGTTTTAACACCTAAGGTATTAAAAAACCTTATTTTCGTATCTTTTACTCTATAACAAAACCATTGTAGTTCTTAAACTCCAATGCTTATGTTTAGTACCGTGTAAACAAGTAAAACGCAATGTTTTCTTTAGCTGTAAATAATTTTCTACTCAGGCATAGCTCTTTCCTGCGAAAAAATCAATATCTTTGAGAAGCTGACCTTTTTGAGAAGTTAACGCAAGCGATTATCCTACGCTGAATAATTTGCATTGTTTTTTATTTACACTCACTGACATGTGCGCATTACAGAAAATACACTTTTCTTTCTAGCTAATACAGTCGTTCTTGCTTATTTTAAGACCTAGCTAAGTGTTGTTATTCAGTTCAGTTCAGTTTTATTTCGCCACAAGGTAATTACAGATAATATATTGTAAACTGAAGGTAAAACAAAATCAATACACAGTATTGTGGCGAGGAGGACCATTGAAACTATAAAAGCTTATACGAGATGGTCCTCCTCGAAACGGTAGTAAATTATGAGATTGAAATGAAAGTGTCATGATATAGTTAAAATATACTTTATCCTATGAACTGAAAAATTGTTTTAATCAAATAAGAAAGACAACAAACAACAACAACACTAAAAAGACTGAAAGAGTGTATTGGCAATAAAGTATTATCTTAATTGTCGGAAAGATTGACTTTAAGTTTCTTCATGAAGGAAGACAAAGAGGAGAACTTTTGAATATTTCTGTTATGATAACTGTCTGAATGGTTCATTCAGAAAAGGAAAAAAAAAAGAACAAGGTTTTACCTAATGCAAGTTTACACATCAATGTTTTACGCTGTATACGCGTTTTACAGAAATGCACTTTTTGTTCAAAATATAAACAAAAGACGAGTATCATAACCTTTACACTGTGTGAGAACAAGTCCTTCGTTCGAGTGAAGTGTGTTACCTGAGTGACAACTCATCTTCAAAAATTCGTTTATTTATCAGGGTTGATAGACTCTCGAATCTTAAATGAATATTCTAACTTAAGAAAACTCCTCCTCGATTTTGTATCGATTAGATGAATATCATTGAAGAACACCAATTTTACACATGGAAATGTTGTTTCTGTGCCGTGGTTGTCATGGAAACCAATAAAGTGCCACGTGACTTCACTTAATTGAAAGTATACTTGACACTTATTACACATACAAAGTTTCAAGGCGATTGGTTGGTTGCATTCTTTTGAAAAGAGACGGGGACGGTTCCGATGCCCTCGTGTAACTTTTTTTTCATGCGTTCTAGGGTTAAACCACTCAAGCAGAAAAAGTCTACTTGGTTAATGGTCACTATATGTCATATATTATGTCACTATAATGTCACATGTCACTATAGTGTCACTATATGGTCACCATAGTGTCACATGTCACTATAATGCCACTATAATGTCACCATAATGTCACATGTCACTATAGTGTCACTATAAAGTCACCATAATGTTACATGTCTTTATAACGTCAAGAAAGCTAAGAGTGAGAAGTAAAAGATAGCAAAAGTACTGTAACGTTTGAGAGAACTTTAAACTTCTCCAAGCAAAGAAAACTAACAGTTTCTTCTCCCGCTTGCAATTTCAGGTTGTTGCTATCGTGTCTGTGGGCTTCATCGTCGTTTCCGTTGTTAATTTTTCCTTGGCAGCCATACCCACAGTTCGTCAGGGCCACTCTTTCAACGTCATCGAGTACGTGTGCGGCGCTTGGTTCACCCTTGAGATTCTCTTAAGATTTGCTTTTTGCCCGAGTATTAAGTCACTCCTTAAAAGACCGCTGACCTGGGTAGATATTGGTGCGCTGTTGCCATTCTACCTGAATTTTGTGCTGAACATGTACCAGATGGAGTTTGGAGCGCTGATTGTCTTGAGGTTGTTGAGAGTGTTTCGTCTGTTTCGATACTCGGGCCGGCTGCAAGTGATGGCGCTCGCACTAAAGGGAAGCCTACACGAGCTGTGTTTGCTGCTCCTCATCATGGTAATTTCCGTGTTCTTTTTTAGCACGTTAGTCCACTACGCAGAATATCGCGAGGGGCCTGGTAGCAAACCTTTCCAAAACATCCCAGCTTCGTTTTGGTGGACAGTTGTAACCTTGACAACCGTTGGTTACGGTGACGTCACACCAGAAACCTGGCCTGGCAAAGTGATTGGAGGATTTTGCGCAATCTGGGGAGTGTTGATGGTTGCGCTTCCAATCTCAATAGTCAACAGTAACTTTTCCCTTTATTACTCTCACGGTCAGGCTCTTATGCGGTTGCCCAAGAAAACAACACGTAACCCGTTTTCACCGAGTATAAGGAGATATTT
Source organism: Hydrozoanthus tunicans (assembly GCA_026413305.1). NCBI lineage: Eukaryota > Metazoa > Cnidaria > Anthozoa > Zoantharia > Hydrozoanthidae > Hydrozoanthus > Hydrozoanthus tunicans. Next base: position 33,516 of record JAOBAT010069425.1, on the reverse strand, counting down.
GGATTATTACGATACTATATCACAGTTATCCCTCAACTGCAGGCACAAGCGTGAAAGACGCTCGGGGAAAATCAAACTTCATCCATCTTTCTCCGAACAAGAGCTGAATTTCAAAACCCCATCAATCCGCAGGGAATCGATTGCGCATGACATACCCTTGTACATACACCGCTGCCCGAATAATACAGGGACGAGGCCTAGTGCTAGTAGAGAATCGGTCAACACGGTAAATATTTCTCTCGTGTCCTCCGATTGGGCTATAAAAATGGAAGATTGCTCCGATGACGAGGCTGATGGATTAACTTACGATGATTCACCAAATGGATTCTTGGTCCCAAGAAATTACGATCCCTTGTGCAATGACCAGCGCGATGTGCATGTGTAGAAGTGTGCTAATTTTCAAGAGCCGGTGTGTAAGTTTATTAAAAATGGACCGAGTGCAAGGTCATTAACACGAGTTACAGGCGGAGGTCTTGCTATCCCTAATCTTCAAAGCCGCACCGGCGTCGGAAATGCCCTCAATTTAAAATTGTAGGCCTGAAGACTAGACGGCTTGAAGTCTTTCTTTGTTGGCCTCTTCTCTGGTGTACGGAGTATTTCATCTAAGCATCATCTATATACATAACAATAAAAGGTTGCTGATTGTATATGACGCAGCCATGAACCGTTAAACGTCATTCTCTGCCACTGCTCATTACCACCATATATTGATGCCAAGCACTTTCACAGACCTTGCTTAGTCCAACAGCTCTTCAGTTGTCATGATTTTACACTTTTTCAAAATGCAGTGTTTTTCAGTTTACGCTCTTATTTGGCGGGTTGTTTGGCAAGTAAAACACAGACTTGACATTTGACAAACCATCGAGTGTCTTATGTGAACAACTGTCAATATAGAGCTTATTTTTTATATTTGCTGCTTTTACGTGGCAGCTGACGTTGAACCGTTTCTCAAAATAGTCACTGTTATAAGCCATGTTTGTTTTTCGGACTCGTGTTACACTAACTGGAGGAGACAAGAACGAAGCATTAGGGTTACACTATGGTTGAACTGGAAGAAGGTTCATCGAGGCGCCGTGAACTGGCACACTTCTCATTTGCTAGAAGTAAATTGTCTGTTTCAGCAAATAGAGACCTATAGTTGAATGGCCAATAAGATACATATCAATAACGTAATGTACTTCAAACAGAGACGTACGGAAGAGTCGGCAAGATACATGCGGTACCTCATAAACTTCAAAGGTTAAGAAGTGAAGGAGTAAAGCCAAAGAGAGCCGTCACAAAAGCGTGACGAAACACTGCTACTTTTCTACTAAACTGATATAAAAAAGGTCCTAAAAGTTAATCGTCCGGAAAAATTAACCTCCGGATATCAAAAATCCCGAAAATTTTGAAATTTTTGATTTAATATCACAAGATTAGGAAGTCTAGTATGGTTAGCAACCTGTTTTAACAGATAAAATAGTTTTCCAGCTCGGGTTCATCATCTTCCAATACAATAACAGATTCCTGGAAGGCGAAAAGTCCCTCCTCTGGGTTTGTCTCATCTTTTGAATCAAACTGTTTCACTACTTTTGGCGTGTTTGACGTTTCGTAGGATTCGTGTTGTTTGTAAACGATGCAGAAAGGTTTTACTGATAAACTTTTTAAAGTGTATCTAGCTTATCATCACTCTTGTTAACGAGCCGAATTTTCGATGTATTAATATATATATTGCTATTACTAGTAGTTATAGGCAACTGCTTGTGATTACTAAAAACAACCATTTATTAGAATACAAGAACAAAAATATTTGCAGCTCTTTGTTAAATCCCGAATAAGTTTGCCCTTCGGATCGAAACTTTTTTAGTCGTTAAATTTACATTCGTTATGTACGCAGTTCGTTACACCTGTGTTAAAACATAAATTGTCATTTTGCTTGGCCAAAAAACGTTCTTCTTAGAACGGGAACCTCGTTATAACGAAAGTAGTTGGGACGTGACGAAAAATGACACCTTTCAAAATTACTGATGCACGTTTTGATTGGTTCTTATTTCTTTATGATGAATGGCTAGACAGAGCTTCGTGTAGAATTCTTGTTGTTTTTGAGTTAGACTTTATGTATATCTAGTGATCCCAGGGTAGGGAAAGCTTTGAGTTTCTATTTTGGGCGATAAGTGGGCGTAGAAAGCTCCTTGGTTCTGTTTTGTACAATCACGTGGTTTCTAATCAAGCGATGAGTGGATGATTCCATTTTTGAACAGGAAGGTAGAGCTTTGCTATAGGTTACGAAACATCGTTTCGAAATTGGATGACTTTCTTCCACTTGATGGACAGGTGTTAGAGATGAAAAAGAGGAAGGTGGGCATGTATTTGCTTCAACAATTTTTACACTCTAATGTTACGTTTCTAGCGTTCTGTATGGTGGATTTACTCTGAAATCTCGGTAATCGGATCATATACCAAATGATCTTTTACGGAAAGTGTTGTCAAGGCTCAAAATGAAAGTTTTGAGCGAGAGGTAAACAACCTGTACAAGTTGTACAATTTTCAAAAATTGAAAGTTTCAGAAAACTCATTTTATTCCGGTCAAAATCCATATTCATAGCCAAAAAGACAAATAAAAGGAACAAAAAAGGGTGGAGACTGTTTACCAAAAAATTCCTCAAATTCCATTTGGGAGGTAAATGGAACGCACCGTTTGGGGATTTTCCAGTGGAAATTTTGCGGAAAAAGTAAATAATCTTGAAAGATTGTCCTGATTAAATTTCCACTCCAAAGTTCGAAATGGAAGTTCCGGGAAAGTTTGTGTACCATTTACACTTTCTTTCCAGTTCCAGGCCACTGACCGTGAGTTTGTTGTCACGGCCAGCGAGACGCTCAACAAGTGAGAGTCAATCAAAATGACGGTGATCGATTGGAGGTGGTCGCAGCTACCAATGATCAACTTGTGCTTTTTTGTCTTCTGATACAAATGATTTCATTAACCATCAATGTGACATCAACTGAAGTGGTAAGATTAACCACACAAACGCCGAGACCTGTTTGTCCAAACGATTTCGTGGCCTGCCAAGTGCGTGTTGTTGCGGAATTCTTCCTTTAGCCAATACTTCTCTGCACAAACTTTCATCGTCCCTCTCGTCATCCAGAAATGACTCCCGAACTCGTCCAACGAGTACATCGCAAAGTAGCGATAGCTGAAATCAAATTTATTATGTCATCGTCTTCCCCTATCATTCTAAACTCTTCGTCTTCTAAATTTCGTCGAGGAACAGCAATTGTACCGCCATCTTGAACTGTGTGGTTGTTGACACGACTTAAGACCTGGGGCGAGCGAACAAATGGAACACAGCCTGGGCTCATTCGTTCCGATCGAAACCTTCCATTACATAATTTCAAAATTGAAACCTCAGTTACTTTTGAATTTATTTTCACAACGCGAAAAGAATTATATTTTTTAAAATTTTCTTGCGATTTAACATTAGAATAAAGTGTTCTCGTATGGAGACAACAGCTAACACTGCGAACGAGACTTGGTTTTTGGATTAGTGGAGAAGGGTGGAGGAATTTCCTAGCGATATGCAAACAGCAAATTCATAAACATCGACAACAACTCTTAATCTGTTTTACTTACAAAAAATTCATCCATACACCGTTTATGTTTGAATACCAATCTTACAGTACTACACAAACCGATTCCTTAAATATACAGCACATAAAGCATGGCTGAAAATGCTACTGAATAGCTTTGAAATTCTCTGGCAAAATTTACCCAAATTTATTTGGTTTTGAAAAACCTTTTACAAATTAGACTATTCACAGTTTTTCCTGATGACAAGAAGCCACACTCTTTCAAAGAAAGCTTGAAACTTAAAATAGTGTTTTCATTAATAAAGGTGGCATTCTTAGAGCTCTATAGCTTTTACAATAGTGTATTCTATATTCTTGTTTATAAAACATTAATCACTATTGTCTCAGACTGACTGGATTCAAAACATACTATCGAGAGAGACAAACCCTATATTTGGCAAAAGGCTGTTGCCTCTTAAATACCGCAAGTTCCCCAGGGCCCAGTTGTACAAAGGCCGATTAGCAATTTTTACCCTATTATCTTGTTTACAATTCTTCAGACTGATTCAAGTTTTAATGTTAGAATTAAGGTACATATGAGAACTGAACGCAAACTGTGTATTTACCTTTACGACACACTCATCCGAAAGAATCGGTGTCATGCCCGAGCTGGGACTCGAACCCGCGTCTCCTGTATTCTAGTCAGGCGTGATGACCACTACACCATGGTATATTCACCATGCTGGCAACATAGCAAATTAGCGATGTGTATTTTGGCCGCACACGGGTCGCCCACGGGCCCGACATTTTCTTCATTTGAGTGTGTATCTAACCTCTGTGAACCCTTGTAACCTTTGCTAAGCCTCGAAAAAAAAAATACTTTGACTTTGTAATGATAGAACTGAAAAGGTTTTTTGTAAGAATCAAGTTTATTGTAAGAATCGTAAATTTTTCCTTTAACAGAGAGAAAAATTACTGCTTGAATTTTGGCTAAGCTCAGGATTAAAGTTAGCCAGCCTTTGAATAACGAAGCCCAGGGCTACCTTAGGGGGATAGGAAGGAATGAGCGGTTAGTGTTTAGTAAATTGCAAGGAAATCAACTGCACACTCTTTTGTCGTTTTAAAAACGCACACGCCATCGCTAACTACTTACACTACTAGTATTTACAAAGTCAATATTCGATTCATTATTTTTCTCAAGCTTCACCGCTAAAAGAAACTTAGAACAGGTAAGAGATAGTAAAACTCTTCCTTGTTCTTAACATCATTGTGTGTGTCAAATTTGAGGTTTACAGCTTGTCACCATGCGGTAAATATTCAGGTGAAATTTCCACCGAACGTAAACTCAATAATTTCCAACACTGGTCTCATATACTTACCAGCACTTCATTTGTCGTATTTGACGTTAGAAGACCTCCGAACTTAGAGGTACGCATGTTTGGCGCATTAACATTTTTTAAAGATCCAGGCTAATACTTGAAACCTCTTTTTTAGAAAGAATAAAAATCATCTTAGACTCGTTTTTATGCGCTGAAACAGATTTTAAACTTTGAAGATTCAAACTTCCAGTCTTTAAGACGGACCAGCAAAACAAGTGGAAAAACGAAGGCACTGTTGATAAAGAGCAGTTTTAAGTTTCTAAATATTTTTTTTCGAGAGTATTTTCTAAGTTTCTACCTCAGTTACGATTTATCTTACGCTATGCACAATAACTACCAAAAATAAAACGAAGTAATCTAACTCAATTAACCTAAATCGCTTTCTTTCTCAGGGGTTGGTATAGTTACATCAATCTTTTCTACTTCAAGGGGTGAAGAGTTTGGTCGAGCTTCTCCTGGGGAGGGAGGTGTCGGGGGGCTCATTCGATTGCTCTTTACCAGACCAACAGGTGGGTGATTCGCCAGAGAGGGAGTGGGAGGGGCGCTTTGTGGACGATCACTATATCTTTCATAATCCAAAGGTGGAGACGGTTCACGAGTATTTGACTGGCCAATAGCCGGTAAGGGCTTGTTTCTTGGATACTTTTTGTATTGACTCTCATTTTTAGGGACAATAAAATCCCGTCGGGGTAGACCTACGTTGGTTTGCTCGTCTTCCCGTATCATAACATACTGGTTGAAGTGACTAGATGTGGACTTGAAGGAGCGTCGGAAAGGGTGCATAATCGTATGACTTCCGCCGCAGTAGCGCTGCGATGGCGGCAAATCAACTAAATCCACCACACCGGTCATCGCTATGACGTCATTTTTCAGTTTTTGGGCTTGGTAACCAAGATCAGCTCCAATTACAGCTTTACGACTCGCTTGCAGTTTCTGGTGCTGCCGGATGTGTTCTAGCTCGTACGAGGTGTAAGGCTTACCGGACTTGTGTGGCGGGATGCCTTGCATCTTTGGAACGTTTGCGTCAACGTTTCTAGGTTGGACTTCCAGCGGTCGATTACAAGATATGCAGTGCACCTTTTCTGTGTTTCTGGGAAACCAAACAAAACGCATTTGAAAAACTTGATAGCTTCAAGGAAAAGCATTTACGAGGCCAATGATGTGGGAGAATCGTAATACGAAAATGTAATGTTTGAAAGTAATTTGTGCAGGACCTTGAGAGAACAAAATGTTGAAAGAGAACACGAAGAAGGAAGTGGGCCAACAAAGAAGCATGTAAAAAGAATAATTACTTTTACAACATAGGGGACAAAATTACTTCCATTTGAGTGGATTTAAACCGGGGCATTTTTTTCTTAATTCAGGGCAAAATTACTCTCCAGCCATTTTCTAGATTTGCTTTTCATTCAATGGTTCAAGAGAACTGTTTACAAATGATTCAAGAGAACATTGTTTGATATGCAAATCTAGAGACTTGAATA
>JAOBAT010069425.1:0-27010 GCA_026413305.1 Hydrozoanthus tunicans | reverse complement strand
AAGAGAACATTGTTTGATATGCAAATCTAGAGACTTGAATATTCAATGGTTCAAGAGAACTGTTTACAAATGATTCAAGAGAACATTGTTTGATATGCAAATCTAGAGACTTGAATTTATAGCATTTCTTATTTGATTCACTTGGTTTGTCTTTAAAATGTTGTCATAAAGACACCGAAACGTCTACTTTTAATTTTTAGTATTCAAAAACAAAAGTAAAGTGGTCCATATAAATGCTCAAAGGCGCTTAACAATGATCAGTTTACTCCTAATGGACCGGAAGCATATACAGGCGCCTCAGGCAGCCGCTTCAAAGCGGTCCATGTATGCTGGTACTCATTTTACCGACTCCGGAAGGATGGAAAGCTGAGTGGCCTAAAGCGGAAAAAAAAGGCAACCAAATAATTAACCCTCGACCAGGCCGGGATCAATCCGGGGACCTCAGGATTGGGAGGCAGAAATCTTATACTACTGTCCAAATCCCTCCGCTGTTTACTACACTCTGCCTAATCAAAGCTTAACCTATCAAGAGACTAAAAATGGAAGGGAAGAACTGTTGGAGAAACGACAAAATACCTGCGGAAACCAGCGGGTTCACCCTCCTCCTTGACTTCCTTGATCATCACTTTGGACATCTGGACATCTCTTATCCTGGTCTCCAGTTGATCTCGTAGAGAATCGATTTCATCCCGGTCTAGCTTCATGTTCATCTTGTCCTGCAGCTCACTCAGCGTTTCCTTCAGAGCTTGCTCTAAGGACATCTGGTTGCCCATCTTTTCCAAAGCCTCGTTGAGACCTTGATCCAGAAGATTAAAGGACTCGTCAAAGTGGTTAAGACTTACTTTGCCTTCTAAGTCCATTTTATCAGCTTTGACGTCAATCTCTTTTGAAACGTTACTCTTGTCTGCTTTGTTTAGATCCAGGCGGTCCACGTGACCAAACAATTCCTCTAGCGTCTTCTCACGCCTGTTATACTCGTTTACCAACTCTGCGGTTGTGGTGATAACTTTCTCATGTTTTGCTTGAAGCTCGAGCACCATACTGTGCACGTGGTGTACTGCATTGAAACCTTCGGCGTCCTTTGTAAATAAAAAAGAAAGAAAAACTGAAAGGTTAACCTACAAAAGCGTGATTTCCATTAGTTCTCTCAAATTACAAAACACAAAAAGGAAAAAATGTGTTTATCATTTTTCAAGAAACTTTGTAGTCTTGAAATTTGGGACTTTCTCAGCAGTTTCCGAAAAAAAATTTGAAAATCGACTAAATATTCGTCCCGTCATGAAGCTTCAAAGTTGTCGAAAAAGCCACGCCCTTCGACAACGACCGAGCGCCGGTAGAATGGTGACTGATGACGAAAGAGGGGGAACCCACTGTTTGCGTCTGGCCCTCACAACGAGCCTTTTATCTCCATAGAATGAAATAACATGAACTGCAATATATTTTCATTTATAGACAACATTGCTACAGTTCCACACAACGCATCTCTTCGGCATTTTGTTTCAAATAAGCCTAAAAAATCGCGCGCTGGTTCCCCCTAATATGTCATCAAATCAACTAGTACCATGCCTTTTTGCACGCGGTCATTTTTAAAGGGCGTGGCTATTTTGACAATTTTGAAGCTTAATAACGGGACGAATATTTAATCACTTTTCAAATTTTTTTGTTTGGAAACTACTTAGAAAGCCCAAAATTCTAAGAAGACAAAGTTTGCTAAAAGATGATATCTACACTTTAAAACAGATATTGTTATAAGACAGCAGCTCTTTCATATACTCCTTCCTTTACTAAACAATTATCTATACATTAGTGTCTTTCTTCTCGCTCTCCCTCCTGTCTGTCAGCAGTTTTGTTTGTCTGTCTAACTAGCCGTTCAGATGTTTGCCTGTGATGTTTTTATCCAACTGGCTTTATCTCGTCGTTCCACCTGCCTGTCTGTCTGGCCGTCTAGTCAGTCAGCCTATCCACGGTAGTCAGTCAGTCAGTCAGTCAGCCTGTCTTTCTGTCTGTCTGTCTTACCAGTCAGCCTGTCTGTTCGGTCTGTTTGTCTGTCTGTCTGCCTGTCATTCTGTCTGTCTGTCTCACTGTCTCTCTATCTGTTAGTTTTCTGTTCATCTAAATACGTACCCAACTATTTGTCGGTCTATCTGCATTTGTCTGTTACTCGGTCTGTCTGCTATACGTTTGTCCGTTTATCTGTTTTTTAAACCTATTTAACACATAGACTTACAATCGAACTAATTATACACTTGCCTGTGCCTTTCTCGCGGCCCTGAAGGCAATCAGTTCTTTGGTAATCTGCTCTATTGCTCGTTTGCTTTTGTCCATTTCCTTTCGGATCTCTTCATGAGCCGCTTGAACACTTTTCTTAACGTTTGACATTTGCTCTAGACCAAGCCTTAGCGCGTAGGCCTGAGCCTCAGGGTCGTCGGTATTTTCTAGAGCCGCCTCAATCTCCTCTCTAAGCATCTCTTCCATTGCTTCACGCTCCTGCAGTGTAAAAAAGATCAACTGGGTCAGAGCGAACTTAGTTTTGAATTGACTGCCTGAAGTCGCATGTCTTCAAGTAGTATTTGTAACAGCGTGCACGGGGAAGTTATTTGATGTTATTTATTTCATATAAAATTATTGGGTACGTGTTAGTCGAGAATTTCCAAGGCCCTAACATAGTAACCCTCAAAATATGGAAATGAAGCTTTGATGATGACAACAACGAAAGTTACAGTGGCGACATTAGAGAATTAATCTAGAAGTATACTAAGAGGGATGTGGACGTGGAATAAACCGTTGTTATGATAAGGCATACATTCCTCCCTAGGATAGAGAAGTTAGGAGAAGGCAATGGAAATCATCGGGGCGTGTGCTCCTGATGCTGAAGAAACACTATTGATTGGCCACACTTACTTGAACACCTGCAGAAGGAGTAGACTGGAAGACCAAAAATAAAGTGGAGAAGTTTGATCGAAAAGGAAGGAGCATTAGCAAAGTGGGTGTCTTAGGAGGAGGAAAGAGCAGCTGTACAACTTAGCACAGAGGGGATGCGCAAAGGTAACAAGTTACTCACCTCCTCAGAATCCATCGACTCTTCGTCTGATGTGTTCTCTGCATCTTCGTCTTTCTTTTCTTTATCTTTCTTTTCCGATTTCTTTTTATCATCGTCCGTTTTGTTTTCGCCATGTTTCTCTTTGTTTTCTGCCTCTTTTTTGGCTTCCCGTGCTTGAACTTCTTCGATTGTTAGTCCTTCCTCGCGTGCCATCTTTCTCAATTTTAGGTCTTGCATTGTAGTACGCTTGCGCAATGGCGGTTTACCTTCTTGACTGGGAGGTCTGGCGTCACGCCCCTTAACTGGAACGCCTCCTTTTTTACCTCCTCGAGAACCCGATTGGCCTGTCTGTGGTGGAATCACAGCTGGAATCACTGAAGGAATAACTGGTACGGTAGAAGGGGCCAAACCTGACATCTGTGCACCGGGGACATTAGTTTGAGGGGCGCCCTCAGTTATAATTCCAGATGCAGGAACCTCGTTGACACCCTTCGATTTGGAACCCTTCTTCTTTTTCTCTTTCTTTGGTTCTGTTTCTGGCACCAGTTGCACGGAATTTAGTTGATCCTGCACCTGGGCTAGCTGATCCTTTAACAGGTTCCCAACGTCGTCACCAAAGTCGACTTGATTCACCATCGAATCAATGATGTTTCGGAGACTTTTAATGCCTGCTTCAGCAGCTTCAATTCTCCTGGTAAGATTGATGACCTGTGGTGCTTCTCCAATAGTCTCAAAAGTCAGTTTGTCTTTCTTTTTCTTGTCTTCTTTTCCGTAACTTCCATATCCTCCTTTATCTTTCTTCTCCTTTTCGTTTTCGTTCTTTTTATCTTTTTTCTTATCTTTCTCCCCCTCTCCTTCTTTGTCGTGCTTTGATTTCTTTTTGTCTTTCTTTTCGTCCTTGTTTTTGGACTTATCTTTGTCTTTGTGTTTCTTTTTCTCTTCTCCACCCTCTTTTGTACCTTCTTTGTCTTTTTTGACTTTCGGTTTCGGCACAGAGACTGTCACGGTTTCAGTTACCGTTATAGTCTTCTCCTCGCCATCATCACCAATCACTGTCTTGGTTACTTCTTGCTCAATAACCTTTTCCTCCACTTCCTCTTCGCCATCGGAATCTTCATCGCTACTCTCTGAAATTGGAAAAGTACATCTTGTGAGTTTTACCGTAAACACCTTAAAAATCCCCTCTTCTCTTGTAAGCACCTCCCCCCCTGTCTGAAGCTTCCTCCAAACCGACGTCAAATTGAACAACGTGGCGAAGGCTTAGGTATTGCATTACTGGAAACGCAGGTTCCCTTTAAACAAAGGTTAATTAGTATATATTCTATTAATTAACAGTATAGCTTACTTTGATAGCTTTGTTAAAGTTTTAAAAAAACGTTTTATTAATAATACGATTAATAAAAACAATAGTAATCATAATAGTAATAACAATAACAGCAATAATAATAACAGCAATAATGATAGTTATAACAATAATATTGTGCGAGGGCCTCGTCAATAATGGCAAAATTTATTTTTACAATTTTAGAACCGGGATTTTTTACGCCAATCGCAGCGCATTTGATTGCTTGCGAACCGTGTGGCGTATTTAATCGCTCGTATCTGACATGCTTGTCTTGGGCGATTTTATAAGCCAGTCGCTACGATCAGCGAATTTTTCTACCGCGATAGGTGAGACGCTAAACGAGTTCAAGCCAATTTCGCCAATCGCAGCGATCGAGGTATAAAATCGCCTTGTGTGTCCCCCGCTCAAAGTACGTTATTGTTAAAACATTTGATAAGTTTGCAATTTCTGAAATAAAAGGCGCGCCAGCCCTCAATCGGACCAAAGCTTAAATTTAGACGTTTAAGCTTGTAACGTATCTTGCCCAATAAAACATAAGGTCGACAATCTGACCAAACAATGGATTATAAAGGATTAGTTTTGTTAATAGAGCGGCCCATTTTTGCCGTAATTATATTCAGTTTAGGAAAACACAAAAAACAAGAGTTAGCGAGGTCTCCACATTTCTTTTTTGGGTGTCTGACCACTTACTGACTTCATAATGTTAGAGTAGTCTTTTTGTTTCCAACGAAGTTAAAACTTTTGATCAAACTTTAAATTCTTAAACTTGAGGCTTTTTGTTGGAAAAATTCAAACATTTTGGACTAAAATACTTCTTCTTGAGAAGACTTACGACTTAACTACTGGAAAAAATTATCTATGAATACCAAATTGGGTCAAACCACAAAGCTACAACTTCAGCTCTGATAGGCTTTTGGCAATATTATTATTAATATTATCATGGAGACGGCTTGTAATCCTAAGCGGTTGTTTTCTAAAACACATAATCTAAGTAGCCGTGCGCAACAGTGTACAAACAAACAAACTGTTAATGTAATAAATCATATAAAAAAGAACGTGTATAAACATGTTGACATGTTGCTGTCACAACTTTTAAGACTGATGGTTTTTGTAATTTTTCACAACTCCAGGTTCAGAACTTAGTTTTTGTCATTTTCTAAACTGTCAGAGCTTGCCGCTCTCGTATCTCACCTCCACAACAACCATTTAGACAAGAGTTTTAAGACGTAGAACTGTGAATTTCATAAAAACGCTACCCGGCGTACGTTGTTAAAACAGTTCATGAACATTTGCCAACTTTACTTAACAAAACGCGCGAAATGAAATAATCACCTAACTTGAATAACTTCAACTAGTGATTGAAAAACTCCACGTAATTGTTTTTTTGAAAAACCAGTAAATTTAACTGAGGCTAATTGTTCTTAGCTTTTTGGCGATTTGATTTTGAGCCTCGAATTGTTCTTAAATTGTTCTTATTTCAATGTGAGGTTTGAAGAAAACTAAGTCTAAGGTACTGCAATACATATATTGGAAAACGAATTTGATCAATTCATTCCTGCGGCCGGTTTATCGTACATTTCCGGGCCTATTCATTTTCCCTAGAATGTTTCCAGTGCTTGTAAAAAACTACGAAGCATTTTTTACAAATTCATTTTGTAATGTTCAGTTGAAAAACGAAGCTCAAAAAAGTTAAACACAAACAGCCTTCGAGCGCGAGCCTCAGCTTGTTCTTAAATTGATCTTAAATTGTTTTTAAATTTTGGCCGATCTGAGTCTCGTTCCTTATAAAAAAGCGTGTAACAAGTTTTTGGCTTGAGTCAGTGAACGAAACACTGGCTGTAAATGAGAGTAAAAGCTAATAGTATCATATTATATTATTATGAATACTGATCGACCTCAACGAAGTTTCTATCTATCTGTCGCTTATTTCAACCGCGTTTGTTCTTGTTTGTCTGTACATGTGATTCTTATTCGACAAAATGTCAAAACAGTGAACTCCTTGCTCATTTAAAAGAAATTCGGTATTTCACATTCTGTTTGTGGACAAAGTTAATCTTTGGGCAACAAGCTCATTGTCCGTACACATTTACTATATTTCACACACACTTAATGTGCTTTTCATTGTCATGCTCAAAGGCGTCACTAACGATTGTCTCCTAAACATGATACAGCGAATGTTTAAACAACATTCGTTTGCCTTTCTAAAAAGTTGAACCTCACTCTTAACGCAGGCATAGTTAAAAACAAACACAACGACAGTTGTAACACACTCCCTAGTTCAAAATACTTGCATGTCAGGTGTCGAAAAGAGTTAATCAAACTCACTCAAAAGCAATCAACTCAATAAACGAGTTCAAGTGTTTACTCAATTGCTTTATGAACAAACCTTCGCCCTCGCTTTCTGAGTCAGAGCTGCTTTCAGTCGATGAGGAAGCTTCCGAGCTCGAGTAACCGCCAGGATGTTTTACTTCAGCCTGTTGCGCTTCGATTTCACCGATATCAAAGTGTTCAAGGAGAGTATGAAGCAAGTTTCTAAGGTGAAAAAAGTTCACCGGGCCAATCTGTGGGCTAATAGCAAGATCGAGTAGGTCTGTCAGTCCGACCGTCATGTCTATGCATCAAACTACAGGTCTACATAAAAATTTAAATAGCTTTTGCCATAACTTTGCCAAAATTGTAGCTCAGAAATAGCCGTGCTCTAAAAACGAGTCAATGCAAAAGCTATCTCAAACAAAAAATCACCGACACCAGGCAACGAAATCCTCTGGGGAATTGGTTTTATCCGCGTTGTTCATTAAAGAGCTACCGAAAGACAAAAGTGAATAACTAATTGAAATTCTATGTTTTTAAACATTAGTTCGGGACACTTCGCTCAATAGCCTTTTATAGTCTGTTAATACTTCTTTTCATTTAACGCCATAGCAACCGCTTACTGAGTTATGTTAACGAAAACGTGTCCGAGGAAAAACTAGGTACAATTACAATTGTAATATTTTAATACTTCTAAATTAAGTTCAAGTAAAATTAACTAATTCAGAATGCATACCTTCACGTGTCCGAGAATTGATCTGCACAAACAAATACATGGGCTGTGTAAACAATCAAGTGAGCGAACACACGAACATGAAATTAGATAATCAGGCGACAATTTTGACGCGTAAACAGCATCAACGCTAGTTTAGTTTAAACAATTTATCGTTTAGACGTGAAATTCTTCTTTACTACGAAACCCGTTCTATTTCAGTGAACATTGCTATGTATTAAATGAAAAGTTAGTCAAACCAGCATATCAAAAATAAAAAAAACCACACACAATTTACACCGAATCTTCTGTATCTTTATTATATGTTTACGTCTTTTGGCCTAGCAATGGCATATTGTTTACTCCGAAACCCGTTGTTTCAGTGAACATTGCTATGTATTAAATAAAAAGTTAGTCAAACCAGCATATCAAGTAAAAAAAACCACACACAATTTACACCGAATCTTCTGTATCTTTATTATATGTTTACGTCTTTTGGCCTAGCAATCTTTATGCAAAAGGCATATTGTTTACTCCGAAACCCGTTGTTTCAGTGAACATTGCTATGTATTAAATAAAAAGTTAGTCAAACCAGCTTATCAAGTAAAAAAAACCACACACAATTTACACCGAATCTTCTGTATCTTTTTTATATGTTTACGTTTTTTGGCCTAGCAACCTTTATGCAAAAGGCAAAAAAATGGGATTGTTAGAGTTTTACCTCGACATTGACGTGTTTTAGGCAAGACTTAAGAACATGAGCAAACGAAGATGGGGATGCCATAGAGAACATTCTAAGGCTTCTTCATTGAATACATAATACTTTTCATTGAAAAAGTTTCGGCGAATTCAAGATTTACATTTTCAGCAGTTTAGTTTTTTGGATCAAATCTCAATGTGTTACTTTATATCTAATACGTAAGGAGAAGCTAGACGTTGATAACTGACTGAGACTGAAAGGATTTGAAAGTAAAATTCTTTCCGAGTTCTTTTCAATCAATCTATAGGCAAATCTATAAGAGCCGGAACTCGTGACACAAACACGGCAAGTAAAACATTCTAAGTTAAGTATTTTTCAAGTAACTAAAACTACTTCTGAGAAACAAGTATTAATTTCTATTTTAGTATTTCAGGTATCGGAAAATACATATCAAGTGTAAACTACTGCCACCTATGTACACTTTTACCGTAAAAAGCATTGAATTCTTACTTCAGGGCCAAGTAGTTCAAAGACCGATTAGCACTAACCCAGGATTAAATTGCTAACCTCGTTCACAGAGACTGGTTTGAGCTGTAATTTTGGACTTGACAGTATTTCATAACAACTGCCACCTTTCCTTAGGCTTAGAGAAGAAAAGACTGCATGAATTTTGGCTCAACCCAGGGTTTAAAGTAAGCCAGTATTTTAACAACGAAGCTCAAAAGTAGAAGTTTGAGCTTTCTTTAAATGAAAAATACGTAACCAAATTTGTTTTAATTCCTGTGCTTGTGTCACGAGCTATCTAGAATGGTTTGTCTTGTTAGAAAGTGAGTTAAAGTACCACGCCCTGGTACCACTCCCTGGTACCACGCCCTGGTACCACTAATAGTTCTCACATACACTTGAACAGCAACACACTCATCACATTGTTCTCCTTTTTTGCCATTAGGAGAATGACAAAGTTTTAAAAGAATATTTACCTCTTCAGACAAGAGGTCTAAATCAAGTGAAAGTCAATTGCAGGCCATAAGATTTCCTTTATAAACTTAACAGGATGCAGATCTTGTTGCACAGCTTCGACCCCCCTGTCGGAGACCCCTGGTACGTGGGGGTCAGTGGTGAGTGTATAAGCTACCGCTGGCATGTTATCTGGTGTTACTGCTGGCACTGGTATGGTTTTCCCAGCATTCATAGAGGTGTAGCTAAAAAACAAAAACTGAGAGGTAAGTACTTACCACCTTAAAACTACTGTTGTTAGTTATGAACAGTAGAGGCTGAGCGAGTGAACAGAAAAAGCTGAATTTTTTTCTTGATGATATCCAACTAAACTCAATGTATTCATCAAATGAAACATGTTTGGATGACAAGAAGGGGGATAGGGGATCCTGTTATATTGTTGTATTGTTGATGTTAACTAGTGAATATTATTTCTATAACTATCACATTGTTTCAATCTCTTTTTTCTTGAGTAAATTGTTTCTGAGACTGACCATAAAAGGTACTGTGTCAGTTCAAAACCCTAAAAGGTATGCGAGAGTCTTATTCTTGACCCCAAAAGGTTTGCCAGACAACCCTATCAATTTATGGATATGAATAATCATAATTGAATGATACAATTTTTCTCAAACTTCGGGAAAATTATTTAGGTCTATTTAGTTGAAAAAACAAACAAACAAGAAAGGTAAATATCAAGGCAATTATTAAATCATTTCTGTACCTCCAGTTTTTCTCTTTGTGTGCTGTAATGAGAACATGTACACATACTCCACGTCTTCTTGTCATAAATGAAAGCCGATAATTGACCAGAGTTATTCGCTCCACTTGAGGTGGTACTGCAGTGGTAACTTTGAATCGCATTCTGTCCCTCAATGACGGTTTAACTTTTTCAGTTCCATGTTTATATGCCGCATTGTAGACCAGCATATCAGGCACTTTTAATCTTTCTGCAAATACATAAAAAAAGTTAAACAATCTCTTAAAAATTACAAATACATAAAAATCCGGTGTTTCTAAATGGACCAACTGCAGTTTACTATCTTGTTTTGATATTCTTACCTATAAACCCAAGTGTGATTACGCAGCATGCTAAAGACCCTTTGAAGGAAACTGCTTCTCAAGTTTGAATGATCAGAAAAATTTCTGAGCAACTAACGGGAGTTGAACCTAATCATTTGATAAAATCATGTGTAGCATTGGCTATTGGGCATAAGTCGAGCTAGCAGATGCAAAATGTGTGTCTGGTGGGGAATAGACAAGAAATTATCCTGTGACTCGGCTTCCCATGGGAGTGTCTGTAGCTCAGTGGGTGGAGCATCTGACCGGTAATCAGAGGGTTGCGGGTTTGATTCCTGTCAGTGACTCAGAAACTTTTCTGATCACTCAAACTTGAGAAGGGGTTTCCTTCACCAACACAACATCAAGTTGCAAAACTTCTACACTAAGCTTTAGACCCTTTGTTAATTGTAACTTAATAAGGTCAAATATATTGTTGACATAAAACTCACAAAATAAGTAACAAATTGAATGGACAAAGCTCTGCCAACTTTAAACTCTCTCAATCTCAACCCTGACTTACATACCATAAATGCTCTAACAAGCCCCTGGGGCTTATTTATTTTTTGACCTTCGAGATGGGGGCCTTATTAGAGAGGAGGGGGCGGTGCTAATTTAAAAAGTGTCATTTCCAAAGACAGAAACATAACATGAGAATACGGTTACAAAACATGTTTAACAGCAACTAGTAACTTTGGGTTCCTCAGCACTTTTTAAAAACTTTAAAAGACATATATAACCATTTACAAAACATACTTTCAATACAGCTCGCCTTCTTTTTAGCTTCGTCTTTATGTTGGGAGGGGAGGCTTATTAGAGAGAGGGGGGCTTATTCAAAATTCGAAGCTTTAGACGGGGGGCTTATTAAAGAGAGGGGCTGACAACAGAATGCAGCTTAAAAGAGCACTTACAGTATTAAGTTAATGCCAGTTGAGGAAATTTTGATACCAACACATTACCCACTCAAACCACTTTCAAATGGCCCGAGAGGGGTAGTGTTAAGTGGATTTCAAGCATATTCCATATGTCCAATGATAAAATACCTGTGCTTTTCAACTGGCCAACAGGTTCAATCTTGTCACCTTCTACCATCTGTATGTACCACCGTTCCAGCTGAGGCAAATTGCCACAGGCTTGGTCGCCATTGCGCATCTGTTGCAGTCTGTGTAACAAATCTGTACAGTGATTAAACAAGATACAAACTAGCTTCAGGTCTGAGCATTTTGTTTCTCAATAAACATTGCACTTGACATTTGACATTTTATTTGTTTGATTGACTAAAGTCAATAACTATGCTGTATATTTTGTTTCTAGATCTACTGTATATATATAGCAAATTTATACTTTGATTTGTTACCTAAAGAAATTCAAATTTCTAGAGCCAATACCTAAGCATTTCTTCGAATAAAAGCCACCCTTGAATTAATATCACTCCTGAGAGCCAATTGATTAATACTAATTAAAATAAACACCACCCTTAAATTATGCTGCAGGGGGAGGGGTACTTCGGTGTTAGAAGAGTAAGGATTTTCCACCCAAAAAAATACCCCTCCGCAGTTTAAAAATTACCCTAAAAAATACCAACTTTCCCTGGATAGTTAGCGAGTCAGTGCTATTAGTCCCCTTGTGTTGCGCCATGCATGATGAAAGGTAAATAGAGACATGCCTGTAATAGGAAATCGACACAAAGGACTTTCATCTTAACATGTTCAGTAAGCATGTTTGCTAAAATGCTGGACTACAGGCAGTCCAATAGCTTTGTGTTTTTCAACCCTAAAAAATACCAGGCTCTTGATTTGAAATAGGATTTCCTTTAATAACCCCTTAAATCACCTGACTGACAATTTTAACCCCTAAAAAATGCTGGTCACACCTAACACACCAATATAGAGAGTTACCCTATCCCCCTCCCCCCCCCAGGGTTGTAACAGGATATCCAAAAATAATAGGTGCCTATAAAAATATTAACAGCTACCTAAAAGTAGTGAGCCTGCCCTGCCCATTTGCCTGCAAAATCCGAAAGTAATGGGGATGTAGCTTTTGGAATTCTACAATAAAATTAATGAAGACACATGCAGGTATCACTGTAATAAAGTAATATTATTATTGAAAGGTGCATTATGGGTCCAACTGACAGAATAATTAGGCTCTTACTTTGGTCATCTTTGAGAGCGTGAGACACTTGGTGTCTCTCTTTTTGGGCTGCTGAGTTTCTAACACAAAATGTCAATTCTTGCTTTTTATTTTCTAAGCTTTGAATCTGAGCCAAGAGCTTGGATACCTCCAAATGCCTGCAAAAAATGAAGCAGCATATTTTATCATTCAGTTAAGGTGAAAAAATATGTGGTTATACAACATCAAACATACAGAAAGTTATTATTACTGTATTTCTAAAAATTATACAATCAATATATAAAACATGAGTACTTGGCATGGTACTGTATTATTTTACATGAAAGTGTTATTCATACAAAATGATGTTAATTAAACTCATTTTTAATAAGTATTTACCCAACCAGCAGATAACCTTTTTTGCAGTCTCTGTCTGGCTCCCTCAAGACAATCAGTCTATTGAAATGATTTGGAAATGCAGGTACCAGTAGTGACCAAACTGTTTAATATATAATTGTATCAATGGTTCTTTGAAAAAGAACATTTTTTCCAATGTTTTTGGAAATACTGGTTAAATAAAAAAATTATATCCCCCTCAGGGTAAAGTGCCTAATGCTACCATAACTACCTCAGTCAATGCTTTGTGTCATGGTTTATTCATCCATCGCTAACGGGGGATAGTTGTTAAAATAAAGTAGCTAAATATTCATTGAACAAAGTTAAATATTTTAAACCTTCAATTGATTTAACGACAATCTATTCTGCAAATATTAATCACTGTGTCATAAACAATCATTTTCGTCTTTAACTACACCAAGTTATATAGAAAAGAAAAAATGACTAAAAATAGTCTTTTGAGCTGAATTTGAACCAGTAATGACAATATTAGCTCTAAAATCCTCTGCTCTACCAACAGCTATGAATGTGAAAAAATATTCATCCAAGACAGTTATATTTTTCAATAGCTACAATATCAGAGTTGGTGGCACAGTGGCTAAGTAGTTATTGTGTTCAACTTGTAATCCAAGCTTATGTATGTTTCAAAGTTAAAACTCTGTTTATAAGTTCAGGCCACCACTGTGTGTTTCAATGTATTACAAGCAAGACACCTGTAGTCATTACCCAACTCATTCCACTTAATCAACTCAGCTGAAAAAATGAGTATCAGCTTTTGCTGGGGGCTACGATAGATTAGTGTCCTGTTCAGGAGGAGTCAAAGACCCCATCTTCTTAACACTACACTACATTAAACAAAAACAGAGACAAGTGCAAGCCTATATAGTGAGCAAGGGGCGTAGCCAGGATTTCTAGGAGGAGGGGGGGGGGGGGATCCAAATTGGTTCCAATGAAAATGGTTGGTTGAAAATCCTTACATTATGTAAACATAAAAAGATGCCACTGTGGTGCTCACTGTACTTATTGTAAGCATAGAACAAAACAAAGAATTTCAGGAATCGAGAGTCCATTTCACTCTTGCTGGGATAAAATCACTGTTAAAAATAGAAGAGGGGGGGGGGATGGGGATTCCAGAACCTTCAGAGTCCTCCCCTGGCTACACCCCTGTGAGCCTTTTAATTGGCCCGAGAAATGATTCATAGCTATTAACAAGACCAAAACCTACTACTAACTGGTAGAAGAACTGTAGTTTACAGTTATTAATAAAACAATCACTAATTATGACAATTTGAACATTTCTAGTTATTGCTTTTACTGAATAATTGTCTTTGCTTTCAAACATTGTTAAACATCTCCAGGTTTGAGACCTAAATCTCATGTTTTTTTAAGTACTAAATTTTTGAAACCTCGAGCAAGGTTTTGGGATTTCAGAGTTTGGCAGGTCTGCTGTGAGTGCATGCAAAAATGAGATTCATAATTAGTTCGTGTTGTAATTGGATCAGTACATTATGAAATGAAAGCTTTAATGATGAAACTTTAAGTGGTACAACAACTAATAAATGATTTCAAGTCAGGAAACTAGAAATTTGTTTTGCTTACTGCTTTTCTTCACTACTGCTGTATTCCTTCTTGTTGCTGTTTTCATTGGTTTCCACTGATGTAGATTTTTGGAAGGATGACAACTTTTCACACTGCCGTAAGAGTTCTTCTTTTCTTTGCTGACAGAAGAGCTCAATCTCCTTCAACTATTGATAAAAAAATTAATGTAAAATTAATGTAGTGATGTTGAAATAGAAGTGTATCCTATCTTCCTGAGAGCTCATTAAGATGTCTCGAAAAGTCTAATTTCAGAAGTTACAAATTAGTTTAACTCACAGTTTGTTGATCAAATAAAATCTTCAATTAAAGCAACAAATTTTTGAAAAAAAAACTGTTTCAACCATAATATTATAATTGTCAGAAAGGTTATAGGTAGGGCACTCTCAAATCATCAAGTGTGTATCAAAAATAAATAAAAATTTTAAAAAATCGATCATGTAAAAAGAAATGATAAATTAGTTGAGATTCTGCAATTGTGTTTCTTTGGGAACAGCTTAATAAATATTTTAAGCTTTACACACCTTAAAAATGGAAGGGACTGTAGTCATTTTTAACTCCACTCCTGAGTGAAAGGATATATAAGTAGAAAGACGGAAAACCTCGGAGCACTATTACTGTACATTAAGGTTCTTGGTTCTTGGTTCTTGGTTTATTACTCCTAAAAATAGCAGTTACGCTAATACTAGGAGGTAACTAAGTACTAAATTAATAAGGTAAAAAGGATAATGCAGCTAGAGGCTTATATAGAAACAATAATGAATAAGATTCTGCAGTTTATAATCTTAAATTTCGAAAGCTCAGGGAGGAGTGGGGAGGCGTTGGGGGGGGGGATTAGGGGGTCGGGACATATATGGGTAGGGAGTAATTAAACTTACCTGTCTCTCTTTTTCATGTAACTTTAATAGTTCTTGTTCTAGGGCCTCCAGCATCTTGTTCAGTTGGTTTGGCAAACTTTGAAAGCTCACTCGATCGGGGAAGATAATCTCCCTGTTTATCACATAATATTAATAATTGTTTTCAATGGAACGCATGTATAATTTATCACAGAAACAATCATACAGGCAATGGATTGAAACTCAGAATTTGTCTGGAACAAAAACCTAACTTAAAGCAACAATGTTTTCTAGTTTTCTTTCTAAAATGTTAAATAAATGTACGGAGTAATTTTGACTTAAATCTCCAGCCTCCAGCGACTTCTCCAGCGGCCATTTGTTTTTTCTTCAGCGGTAGTAGTCGAAGTTAATTATGCATGCGCATTGGGCTTACGCGCATAGAGTTTTGAAGCTGCTTACCAACAAACCGTGGGCGCCTGTGCTGGTGTCATTTGAAGAAAAAAATTGTGAAGTTCACGGAAAAATGCCAACAAAAAAGAAGAGATTCAATGCCCGTTTCCCTCCGGTAAGAATATAATAGAGAGTTCTCAAAAGCTGATTTTGAAATTTATATTTGTCATTGCGTTCCGTAGGCTCGAATCAAGAAAATTATGCAAACCGATGAAGAGGTTGGAAAGGTTGCGGCGGCTGTTCCGGTTATAATTTGTATCCATCAATCGAAAACTTGCTTTGTTACGTGTTTGCGATCAAGATTGTTTTTATGTTTTATCGAATGCTCTTACTTTGATTGTTTGTAGAGTGAGCATTAGAACTAACAATGGTTTCGGGATCTGATGAGCTGAGACATTAACACTCGTTAATAAGTTACCGTTATTTTAAAGGTGAAATGTTAATTAAGACATGTTTATGTAGCTTTTGTGAGGGGTTTAGGTAAGGAGAGGAATATTTTGGGAGGAATGAGACAGATATGTTTTCTTGTTGAAGCTGTAGACTTATATTTGAGAGAAATAATTTCGATGATAATCATTCACCCAGAAGTCGGTCCATCAAAGGAGGTAGAAATTGATTCTGAACAATTCAACCCCATAGCTATATTAAATATAGGAATAAGCCCACCATTATATCACCATCCATAACTTCGGCAATTATTAAGGCCTTTCATAGCATTAGTCTTTCTTTAGATCTTTACTCTTGCTCAAAGCTTAATACAGGGCTCCTTAACATTACTTGCATCTTGCAGCCAAGGCTTTGGAGATGTTTATGCAGTCATATGTTTATGTAGTAGTAAGCCCACACTTCTATCACCATCCATAACTTTGGCATCAATTAAGGCTGTTCATACTATTAGTCTCTTTTTAAAGAGAACTTTAGTCCTGCTCAAAGCTTAATACAGGGCTCCTTAACAATACTTGCATCTTGCAGCCAAGGCTTTGGAGATGTTTATGCAGTCATTGGTGGAAAATGCCTGTGATTATGCACAATCTCGCAATGCGAAGACCATGACAACTGGTCATTTGTACCATTCACAGTTTTTTAGTGTACTTTTGTATTAGGATAAAGAAAATTTTGATAAGTAGTAATAGGTTGACACTAAAATCTTTTTAACTTGAAATAGACAAGCATAATAGTTTTGTTGTTTTTATCTTGCAGGCTGAACCACATAAAATGAAGCATTTTTAAAAACTGTCCCACTATATTTGCTTGTATACACAAATTTCAGGTCTATTAAGTAAAGAGTCTTTGGTTTCAAGCATTGTACTAGATACAAGGTGGTGAAGTTCAAACCAAGAAGCTGGATTTGGGGAAAAATACCCCCCCCCCCCTTCTCCAGTATCAGAGTGAGATCATCAAATCCTAACCATTTGGATTTTAGAACAATATGAGGTTCACTTCTTACCAATTAAACCACCTATAATTACTGCTTTGCCAGCCATATTTTCTTAGGGAAATTTTGATTGTGTTCTTTTTCTTATAAGTGTAAAATTTTACAGATTATAACATATAAATTCAAGTGAGGCCTTACCACTGGAACAGGATATAATCCAAGTGTCGCTAATCTACTGCATTAACAAGGAATCCCTTAAACCCACACACATCCGTTCCAGTGGTAAGGCCTCACTCGAATTTATATGTTGTATTGACTCATATGCCACTGAAGGACAACACTCTATGTTTACAGATTATGTTGGCTTGTTAGGTTTGTACATTTCTGGCTTTCTTGTCAGATAATTTTAGGCTTTGATTTCCCCTGCTTAAGATGCTAATCCATTGCATGTGAGAATCAAGTGGAAAACATGGACTTATTGTTGACTTGAGTGCCTTGCTCAAGAACCCAATGCAACAGCCTGGCTTGGTGGTTCATGCAACCATTGAGTTAAAAGTTGCACACCCAAAATGTTTGGCAATTGCAACGTTTAACTACCTTGATACTAACCTTAAAGTTTTGTCACAAATTTAAATGACTATGAATGCTGTGTGCTTTTCTGTGATGCACCATTGAACCTACAGGAAGAAATGCATACTTTCGCAGCAACAGTTTGACTTTTTGAAGGATCTTGTGGAGCACATACCAGACCTGCCAACTAATGAAGAGGATACAGAAGGAGAAGCCAAACCTAAGAGGTGTGTGTGTTCATAATAATCTGTTATTTCAGTTGACCAAGATGTGATCATCAAGATGTTTGATATAAATAAAATGAAAGCTCTTATATAAGATTTATGATCTTACACACAAATGGAAAAATTGAACTCAAAATTATTATTATCTTTCACAATTATAATGAATAAATAATGATATTAATAGAAGTGGTGATAGTAGACAATGTATTTTCCTCCGAAGTGTAGGTGACTGGTGGTTGAATATTCACAAAATTGTGAAGCTAGATGTTTTAGTATTATTCTATAACTTATACCAAATAATTTGTAGTTTGGAATAAATTAAGGTGAGAGTTGGTGAATGTCAAGTTTAAACCAAATTGGTTTATTTAGAACTTTCATAATCATTTGTAAGTAAGAAAAGAATGCACTCTCTATCATTGTTATAATGCATTTTCTTGAAATTTCATGGTAAATGTTTTCATCCTAAAAGTTAATTGTATACTTGCCAACTTTTGCTGCCCTTTTTGTATAGAATAACTCAGTTCTTTATTTAGTGAATTTTCTCTTCAGACTGTCACAAAACAAGTCGCCATTTTGACAGCTTTCCTAAAACAGTAAAATTAATAGTCCTGGACATCGTAGTACTGTTTCAGGAACCAATCAGAGCATACGAAAAAAAGCTGTTTACTGATTTGGTTTATATACTACTAATATAGCGACACCAGCAATAATAACAATTATAATGATCGTATTAGTTGTATCAATCTAGTGAATAACCTTCAATGAATAGTCAGATACTCTTCACCACTGAGCTACTAATCCTGATCTTTTTGTTTCAAGTTTATTTATTTATTGCTAGCACTGGTGCACACGCAAGTAGTAAAGCTAATTGAGGCTGGTTTGTGTTTGAGTAAACTGAGTCTAAAAGAAATACAAATCTGAAATACTAAATCATAATAACAATGATTAACTTAAGCCTTTACAAAAATAACATAAAGAAAACAAAATAACTTAATTACAAAACATTTATACAAGATAATGGATTTGAGAAATTTGGTTGGAGATTTCAGCATTATCACCTTGTTTTTCTAAATTGTTGAATAAAAATGATCTTTATTTTTCTTTGATTTTTTTTCGTTGGCATGCTCAATCATTCTTTAGACCACTCTTACCAGATGTTGTTATGTACATGTTTTTATTTGCTATATTAACATAACAATTATGATTATGTTTTTATCAGCATTTCTTATTGAGCTGTTTATTGTGTTGTACCACATTATTTTAGGAGAAGAGTCCAACCTCAGGATCAAGAGAAGAAGAAAAAAGAAAGAAAAAAGCAAAAGGCTGCTGCCTCTGAATCTGAGGAAGAGCTACATTCTGATGTAAGTGACTTGACTGCTTGGCCCTGTTCATCAACATGATGTACTGATGTACATAACTCATGAATACAAAGAACAAATAGCATATTAATTAGCACTTTTTAACTTAATTATCCACCTATTGTTCACCCTGTTACAGTTCTTTACTTTGTTGACACTAGTTTGCATTTTACTGTTTATATTATCTTTTTAACGTTTCAGTAAGCTCACCCTCACATCAACATACCACTTATATAATTTGCATACTTTTTTCATTTTATTTCACTCTGATGATACCATACCTCACTTAGGCCAGCATTTACCTAGAGAACAAATACAGTAGATCTACAAAAAATAATAATAAATATACATACATCATTGAAATAGTTAAAATTATGAGTTAGATCTACAAACCTCCTTAACAAAAATACTGAACTAAAAGCAATCACTAAAAGCAGGCACAAGAACAAATACCTTTTTGAAATGCAATCAATAGTCATAACCATGCTCAAATATAATCAATCATGCAATATGGGTGCTTTATTTTCCTTTAATCTTAAACATTTTAACTGTAAAAACTGTAAAACATGCACTTTTGAAGTCATAGTTTTAGAAATTTTTTAACATATTGTTTATTACACAATTCAGCCTTTGTCATTGAGGTGTATTTATTTAATAAAACTATCTTTCAAATCTACCCAAATAGTACGTTTGGTGACAAGAGTTTGCCAGCACAGAGCTCATCATTTCTAGTGGGGAAAAAAATAGAGACACTGTCAGTTAAAGAAAACTCTAAGATTCTTGGTGAAATACTTTATTCCCACCCTCTCATGGTCCTTCAGATTTCCTTTTCACTTACTTATATTTGAGAGAATTTAGTTTTTTACCTGAAGTCACTAACATTGATTTTGCAGAGTGTTTATTTGATATTTCCTAACTGAATTGATTCTCATTTTGGAAAAATACGTCTCAACAAAGTGTGCTTATGTTACCAAAAATCCTTTGCGTTAAGGAGTTTTTAATTTTGCATTTGATTAAAAATAATTGGTTTGCTTCTATGAAGAAAATAAAATAAAAAAAAGTGAGTTACAAGTTTGTCAAATTTCATCCATCAGTCAAACCATAACCCTTTGGAAGAACTGGCAAAATGTCTGCTAATTGTACGTCAAAAAGCATTGCCCTTAATACAAAAAACACTGCTTTTGGCTTAGGATGAGGATTCTGGTTCATCAGAAGGATTGGGTACTAATCCTAGCAGTAGCATGTTGCACATGCCTCAACCCTCAGTAGTGGGCTCAGTGACCAAGCCTGCTGCTCCTGCAGCTGAACAACAACCTAACAGGTATACCTTCCTTATACTTGTTTCAAGTCGAAACATAGCAAACAATGTCATTTTTAGTGTATTTACTTACTAGGGAATAATTATTTTATATACCTGTGAGTCACAGTGTGGGGTTGGAGGGGAGAAGGTGGAGTAGCAAATGGTGGAATGAGAGGAAGGGTACCAGTGGGTGGAATGGGAGGGGAATTGTGGGGTAGCGAGGTTGAAATGTGGGGGAGGATTGTAGGAAACAAGTGGGTGGAATGGGAGGGGAATTGTGGGGTAGCAGAGGTTGGAGTGTGGGGGATTGTAGGGTACCAGAGGGTAGAATGGGAGGGGCATTGTGGGGTAGCAGAGGTTGGAATGAGAGGGAGGACTGTAGGGTACCAGAGGGTGGAATGGGAGGGAAGACTGTGTAGTAGCATAGGATGGAATGAGAGGAAGGGTACTGGAGGGTAGAATGGGAGGGGAATTGTGGGGTAGCAAAGGTTGGAGTGTGGGGGATTGTAGGGTACCAAAGGGTGGAATGGGAGGGGAATTGTGGGGTAGCAGAGGTTGGAACGAGAGGGAGGACTACTGTTGGGTACCAAAGGGTAGAATGGGAGGGGAATTGTTGAGTAGCAGAGTTTGGAATGAAAGGGAGGACTGTTGGGTACCAGAGGGTGGATGGGGGCGGTTTGGTAGCAAAGGTTGGAATGAGAGGAAGAACTAAGAGGTAGCAGAGGGTTGAGTGGGAGGGGAATTGTGGGGTAACAGAGAGTGGAATGAGAGGGGTAAGACTGTGTAGCAGCCATATAACTCGACTAGCCTATCCTATTTTTAAGTAGCTGTGTTCCTCCTATTATAATAACTATCTGTAAAAATACGGTAACTTCTGACTTACGAGGACTCAATAAATTGTTGTTGTTGTTGATCCATCAATCGCACAATTTGAAATTCTAAGGTGTTACAAAATATGTTTGTTTTGCAGGTATGACAGTGCAGCCCCTTCGTTTGTTTCGCAGTTCAATCAGTTTTCTTCAATGATGTCAACAGCCAAAGATGAAGACGACGATTATGATGCATGAGAAAGTTGGAACACTTTATAACATCATTTGGTGATAAGTGTCACTGATGATTTGGAGTCATTCCCGATGTGCACAAGAATGTGTACGTGGCTATGGATTCCATCACAGACTGCTTATCTATAGTGTTTGTCCTGTCCTGAATAAATTACGCTGAATGCTTAATTGCCAACATACAATTAATTCTGGTGCAAACTGACCAGTGTTGTTGGAACGTTTTAGTGAAATGTGACAGGAGCAGCAACTTCGATATAAATTGGTGGAGAATCTGTAGAGTTAACACAGTTTTCCTGTTTGAAGTTAAATGGAAGTTTGTGCATGACAATTGTTTGTGCATGTGAGACACTTGTGTACTTGCAACTTCTAGCCCCGTGTCTGCATTTTAATAAGTATTTATTAGACAGAAATTGGCAGGAATGTACTGTCGTTCTGTATCGGAGCAACGGGCCCCTGTCATCGTCATGAGTAGGCCCTGTTTTTAACGATTACCCACGTAGCTTTGATGAACAGTGTAACAATAGACTTCACTAGGATGTTGGCTTGATGTACACTTTTTCTAAAGGAAAACAAGTGTACAGCCTCGTAACTCCTTATTTTCTTAGTGAGATTTCATGCCAGTTAAGAGCGCATTTTTGTTGTCTATGAGAAGGAAACTTTTCAGAAAATGGGTTAGAGGCGTGGGTAGTCATCTTCTTCCTGTTTTTTTTTTCATGATCTGACAGAATTCCATTAAGAGTTATAAACTCACTTATTTTAAGTTACCAGAATTGGAGAAGGGTGCTATAAATAGTTTGTACAGGTTACATCGTACTATCAGTTAAGTCTTATTCTGCCTCAACACAAGCGAAATTCCTACAACTCAAGAAAAAGCTAATGGCTAATTAATATTTGCAAGACAACTCCAAATAGTAAAGTGATTTTAAAAATACATCTGAGCATTGTCTTGAGTATAAATCGTTTTCGAAAGTTTTATTTACATTGGAGCTGGATATTCTAAACTACATCATATTTATTAGTTCACTTGTCTTATTTATGTTGCCAAACCCCAATACAGTCTTTGTTTACCCGGTACGATCTGCCCGTCAGGGCTTTCTGCATGGAGAACCATCGTGTGTTGATTTAGATTACAATTTGCATACTTTTTTCAATTGATATAGAAGTATTGTATGGTATAGAAGTGAGTGGAGTCTAATTCGGTCAGTAATCATACAAGAGTATATCAAAATTGGACGACTTCAAGCAGGTGTCTGACAAGTATAATTATAGACTGAATTTGATGATACTTAGGGTACGTTCATTTTGTACAATCTAAATTCCGATTCCCAAGATCTGGGTTGTTTGGATTTCCTGCGACAAAGGAACGGAAAATCTGAAATAAAACTTTGGTTGGTTGTTGCGCATGTGCGCTAATTAAGATACAACGTGCCCGTATAAAACAAAATCGTGATTTGTTGATTTGTCAAATTTAGCACAGACCTTACGAAATTTGGAACCGGTTTCAGAACCACTTTCGAAAGTAGGTTGTTTGGATTGCAATCTAAAACCGGATACATAAAATTTTTGAATAAAGGAACGCTACATCTAGTTTTGGATTTAGGAATCCGGATTTGGGTTTTACAAAAGGAACGTACCAAGTCCACTGTATTGTGTCCCTTAGCAAGACACTTTACCCGACTTTGTTCCAGTCAATTCGGCTGTATAAACGAGTACTAGCTTCTGTTGGCGACGAATCTTCGATGGATCAGTATCCTGTCCAGGGGGAATCCAAGTCATCTGTTAAAGCTATAGAAACCGAAGTTAGTGGCCGACCTGATAGGGCTGCTTACTCGAAAAACGATTCATCTTTTAGCTCGATGGGTGGATAAAGATGTCCCACGTTGAGATTATTACTCTTTTGATGAACATTTTGTATGACAATTGTCAGATGAGCTCGAGCCCAGTCTCCTTGGTTAGTGTAGTGTTCAAAACACTTGAGGTTAAAAATTCAGTATCATCAAAACGGAAACTATTTACTGATAACTTATAACCAAACCGAAAGTTCTTGAAGTTTTAGTTTTCTTCCGTGAAACCAGGTTTATTGGAAGTAATCACTAGCAAGACTAAGACTTGTCATCCCTTAATTGCACACAAGCCATTTTACCCTTTTTAACTCATTCATATGCGCGCATGCGCAATGAGTTATTGCAGTGTGGAGAAAGCGTCCGTGGAGTTTTAATTGTGGACAGATATAAATTTAATCCACATCACGTGATTTCTTTTGAGCACGTGGAGACAGCCATCTTGAAAGAAAATTCGTCGCGCTCTTCGAAAATTTGAATATTACCTATTTTCCAACAAAATAATGTTGAAAACTTCAATAAACATACCGTATGGACTAAAAAGCCACTGGTTGATGTTAGAAACCAAAGTGGATTAACAAAAAATAAAAAATTCATAAAGTAGTACCTGGGAGCAATTTTTTCGTCTTTGTTTTTAAAAAGGTACTCGAAGCCTAAAAAAATTGATGGAGATCATTTGACATTGTTTACACACGAGTTGAATGCAAAAACAATTATGATTACTGGTAATCTTTGTCTTTACAACGTAGGAAAATTTGGTGGGATTCTAGGAAACTCGTTAAAACAGAAATAGAAACTCGTTTAGGCCCTGTCTACACTAGTATGTTTTCGTTTGTAACCGCATGCCTTTCGATGCGTTCATGCCTTCTTTCCACAGAAAGACGCTTAGCGTTTTTCGCGAAACCGCATCAATTTGAAAACACTCTCGAAAGTGGATCCAAATGAAAACGCGTATGTATCATCTTCGTGTGGACAGCCAAAAAACGCATCAAAAGGAATACTGCTCCAAAATCCTTTTAGCATGTCACTTTTTTCTTTGACTCGATTCCCAGTCTTTGCTATCGAATGCCTATGTAACCTTAAGGAATAATTTTGTCTTTCCAGAACGAATGCTTCGTGCTGGTTGCTGTCAGACTCTTGAAAACGGTAATGGCACCGAAAACGAAGCCAAATGAAAACGCATTAGTGTTGATAAGGTCTTGGTGCCAAACAGCTTAAAAGAACAATGAAGAACGAGTTATTTATCTTGTGTAACTCTCAACAAAGATCCGTTTTCCATCTTTCAGTAAGTCGAGAAGATTATATTGAGAAAGTAGAAGAGACGAAATAGAGAAAAAGAACAATTTATTCAGATCCCTTCCTACAATCCATTCCGCATATTCTTTCTGTTCTTCCAAGGTTCCCTTGCTCAATGTTCCATCTTTTCGGCTCGTGGCGACCAGTTTCGTGGCGCTTCTCTGTGCCACCTTTTGTAGTGTTTAGTTTGCAAGGCATTCTGGTAACACATACAGCTGCAAAGTTCTTCAGTACGGTGAACTACTGAAGATCTTCACTCAAAATATTAATCTTTTCACCGCGTTAAGTTTTAAGTCTATCTCCTATTGCCACAGTATTGAGCCCAACACAACAGCTTACTATATTCTCCCTATAACCAAAGTGTCCACAAGTTCTCCCGAGGCTATACTTTGAAGCTCCTGGGTCCGAGGAGGTAAGACCAGAAGAGCGTTTGCTGTACGCATGCTCAAAAGCCTGCTGCTGCACTGTGAGCCCGTGGACACAGCATGAGGAATAGCATCATCTTGGGACCAGTGAAGTGTGACTCGGTGATACTCAGGTCGAGGGTCCAACGTCACTTGATTAGCCAGCTGTCAAACGTACATTTAAAACAGTTCGAATGTCATCATTATAATTGAAAAACAAGCATTTTTGGTATCATCGTCGTTGTCAATGTAAAAGCTACTGTCGCCGTCACCGCCACTGTCACTTTCAATTTCATTGTTCTGTATTATTCTCATCACCACTGTCAATCTCACTATCCATAGTATTTTCCAAGTATCAGTCAGTGTCGCTTACATTGTCATTTTTTGTCATAACCATTACCATTAATGTTTCCACTGTAGCTTGTCCTTGTAATTATATGTACTGTTACTAGTATTGTAGTCGAAACCATTATTAGATATATTAAAAAGCTAAAATGTTTAAGGTTTTGAAGTTTAAAATATGAATGTTTTCGACACTTTGTCATTTTCAGTTAAAACGCACTGGCGTGATAGAACGAATAAAAATGTTCAAGTCATTCCTCTAGGGAAGAGTTGGGCGACGAATTATCTTAACAGTTTTTCAGGGAGGGGTAAGTTCTTTGAATGAAAACTGAAGTCCCTCGACGATCTTACGTTTAAAAGTTATTAGTATTTTTAATATTATTCATAACCATCATTTATCCGAGTTAAAATAGGCAAACTACAGTGCAATGAAATAAGCTAGAACTTCAGATGCATGCATACTTTAAATACATTTCTCAAATAAGTGTTCAGTTTTATATTATAGTAATAAGAATAAAGATATTATTTTTCTATCAAGTATTTGTTGGTATATAATAACTTTGAGTAAAAACCAATTAGCATAGTATGTAGAATGCTGCAATCTGATTGGCTTACCTACTCACCGTCTATTGAGTGATCGAAAGCGTGTAACAAAACTGCCAACAGTAATCTCCCAAACAACCCCACTTATAACTGACCAGCTAGCTACAACAAATACTTACCCTTGCTTTGATCTTCGTCAGTTGAGGAGATTCCCAACCTGACATCTTCCTCAGAGCCGGTACAACGAACAAGTAAAACGTCACCAAAGCAGAGACAGGGTTACCTGGAAAAAAGGGCAATTGAAAATATCTGTACAAGATTAGCCTAGACTAACGAGGCGTCGTGGTCAGTGTCTTAGTGGTAGAGCACTCGCCTCTCACCAAAGCGACCCGGTTCGATTCTCGTCTGGGGAAGTATGTTGAGCTGGGTTAATTTGTGGTCTCGGTTTTCTCCGGGTACTCCAGTTTCCTCCTTCATCAAAACCACCAATTACGCCAAGATCCGAGCAGTTTTAGAATTACCTATGCTATTTGAAAAAGATTGATCGAAGATCGGACACGACCCAGCCGTATGAAAGATCCAAACAAAAAATATTGGTCTTAAAGGATATCCAATGGTGGTGCTACTGGTGCAAGGCATTCCATTCGCTGCTTTAACTCGTGCAAGTGCAATGTTAACATTAGCTGTAGATTTTAAAGTTACTAGATTTCTGTTAAAGTTTTTGTTTGAGCCATTGTAGACTTCTTGTATACTAATTTTCACTAAGAAAATCTTTTCATTTTACTTATAAGTTATTTGAAATTTTAGTCTTTTGTTTAATCCCATACTTAACTTGGCACCATTGTAGAATCTTTATTCTTGATAATGGCATCGAGAGGATTCCGAAACGTCCGTTTTAGTTTTCGTAGCTTTATATTGGCGCTTGTTTTCTAAATCCACCATTGCAAAAATATTACGACAAGCTGCTTCTAACTGACTACCTTATTACAGGAAATTTTAGCGTCACTTTAATTTAGCGAACTTTTAAATTCGCTAAATTAAAATGACGCTAAAAAAAGTGTCGCTAATACAACCTGACGCCAAAATTTAGTGACTTAATATTTTTCAAAAATTCAAAAAATGAGTTTTTATGCAACAAAAACGCTTA
>JAOBAT010069414.1:0-22290 GCA_026413305.1 Hydrozoanthus tunicans | reverse complement strand
TCCATTTTCTATTCTCTCACAGAAAATAGATTTGTAACCAATCAGAGCGCGCGTTACATCAGGATTATTTTCTAATACTTACTATTGTCTTGTACAGCTGCACTATATTCATGTTTTGAAGGATATACACAGACCATTCCTTTTGGCCTTCCCTGATATCAGTGCGTTTCTGGGATTTTGTTCTAAAACTAACAGACAAGTAGAAAGAGATCTATTTCAATTTTCTTATTGCAGTCAAATTTGAATTAAGAAGAGTTATAATGAAACTGTACTTTTTTAGATAACATTTTACTGGAAACATTCAAAATAAAATAATTGAAAAAGCTAAAAAATTTTATTTCGTTTTAAATATTTCAAGTCATCATGTAAAATAATATTCTTTTTGATATACCATAGGATTAATTTTACAGTAAAGTTAGATACCTCTTGCTTCGCTGGAAAGGTTCTTGTGGTGCTCTGGTGAACAAAACTACACTTTCTTCTGAAGCAGAAATGTGCTCTGAACCAACAAATGGATACATGCCGATCAAACAAACATCCAAGTCTGATGGTGGACTCCACTAAAAAAAGTTAAAAGTAAAAAGAATGTCATGCTCAAAATTGATGCTGAAAACTGATTATTTCGTCAGGCTAATTGCCCTGGACTTTAAGCTCATCTATTTACCATCTTTGAAAAAAAGTAATGGGAGAGCTCTAGAATCAAATACACACCCTGTACCGACTCTATCAAGTCTGATTTCTTTCTTGTCTTCCATCAGTTTAGGTGATCTTTTGTGTCAGTGCCTACTTCAATGTAATTTGTGGTGGATTGGCATGGTTGTGCAACTGGTTTCATGAAAATTGAAAACTTTTTACGAGAATAAATTTTGCAAGACTTGTGACCCTTTACCAGAATACCAATTTTAACTCCCAACCCTACAGCAGACTAGTTTCCCTAAGTATTTACTATGTCTTTAATGTTTATTCAGCTTAATGCAGTTTTATACATCAAGTGCTTAACTTCAGCACAACTGAACTGATTAAATACTGTCATTTGTTTTGATTTGGGCACACCTAAACTACTTTTCTAAACAAGAATGAATTACTAATTTTTAACCTTACACAATCAAACATCTATATACACATAAATTGCCGAGGCAATTCAGTCACACGCACACACACACACACACACAGACCTGTCTCAGAAACTCAATATCATGAACAGGAAGCACCCATCTTAGTTTCCTGTTCGCTCTGCTGGCAGTTCCATCCCCTTCATCATCCCTAGCTGAGTGAGCAAGCATTGGGCTATTGCTTGTTGTAAGTTTGCATGATTGGTTTTGGCTAACCTCGTGGTCAGCAACTTCGCGTTCAGTATCAGATGCCTTTTCTACCCTTTTTTCCAAGGCACCATGATCTAGAGTTGTCGAGGGTGTTTGTTTGTCTTCTGCTGAAACAGAAGTTATATACCCTCCTTTGTTCTCTGGAAAGGGGGTTTCCATAGCAACAACAGACAAATCACTATTAGATAACACACTTTCCCTGTTTGCGGAAAATGAACTTGCAAAGCCAGATCGAAAAAGTGTCTTCTGCTCAGTGGCTGCCTGTCCAAAATATTGATTATTGCTGTCCAGTGAGGTAGATTGTGTTACAGCTTCAGCACTTTCCTGAGGTGAGTTTCTGCTGGAAAAAGATGTGTCCTCCAACAACTTAGCTGGACCTTCTCTCTCTGCACCACATTGCAACTGATCTTTTGCTGATCCGTAAGACAATGCTTGTGCTTGTAGTTCATTCTTTTGAAGATCATGTTTGTGTACCCACTCAGAAGCAGCTGCATACATACGGACTGTGTAGGTTTCCAAACCCTGGCGCGTAATTGCATGGAGAAGATTGTTGGTTGCAGTTACTAGCTTTGTATCATTAGTATACTTATAGCTTGAAAGAAGTCTGCTGTTTGAAAACACATCATAAACGAAACCTTCCTTAGGTCCAGAAACCAGACAGCACATACCGCACAGCACAGGTTCATCTGAATGCTGTGGAACTAGTGGATACTTTTTTACCTGGTCATTCAGTTGAAGTCCTAATCACATAATAATAAAAAATATGATTAATTTCAAAATTAATAATAATAAGTAGTATAAAAAGTAGAAATAATAGTAGAGTACTAACAGTAAATATATACAAGCATATGTGCTGAAAAACGACTGAATAACAAGGGCATTCATATCAATAATGTTAACAACAACAAAAATAAAATTAATACTATCACAGTTGTTTACTTCACTTTTTCCCCTTGGAGTCTGTTATTGGTATCCATTAACAGAGCAGGGGCTAGTTTTATGGTTTTGTTCCGACTGGTATTTGCATTCTCAAAACACTTGGCTCCCAAATTTAACCCTCTTCCCCAAATGTCTTCCTCCTAATGAGGCTTATTAGTGGTGCAAGTACTGTGGTTTTGACTTCCCCCTCCCCTCCCTCAAGAAATTTCCATTCTTCTCCTTGGAACAAAATTAAACCAAGTTTAACCCTCTTCCCTAAATGTCTTCCTCATAATGGGGCTTATTAATGGTGCAAGTACTGCATTTTGACTTCCCCCTCCCCTCCTTCAAGAAGTTTCCATTCTTCTCCTTGGAAGGTTTCCCATGACTGTTAAGAAGTTCAAAAACTCCTCTTTGGGACTTGGTTAAACTTTGATGTTTTCTGTAAGTAACCCTTTCTGCCCCAGTCTGTTACCAACATCCACCTCCTTAAATAACACATCCAAAAAAAGACATAAGTAATGTAAAAGGGATATGATCAAACAAAATGAATTATTACTGTTTTTCAATGGAAGATTTAATACTAGTTCAACAGGGACTGAAAGGGTTTTAAGAAGCTCTTTCAAAGTGTAAGGACAATAACTCTGTTCTCAACCATTATATTAAAACTACAACAATAACATCAAAAATCATTTCACACCCCATAGATATTTAACAATTATCCCTCGAGCCTGAATGGGCTATAAGCCAATAGCCCATAAGGCCACAGGCTGAATGGGTTATTTGGCTACTAGCCCATGAGGGTGAGAGGGACAATTGTTTTAGTAAAATCATACTAGTTGGTCAAAAATCAGAAGTAAAAAATATTTTTTTAAAGCTCTAAAATTAATTTTTTAATGTTTACAACAAATATGATCACGCGCAATTGCTACTCATAGGCTATCACTAATAGCCTATGAGTAGCGTAGCCAATCAGAATGCAGCATTCATGATAGACCACTAGTATGATTTTACTAAAATAACATATAAATATTTTTACAGTGCTTGCATATACAATAAAATAAATCACTTAATGAGGTCATAAACCATAAGGGTTAACAGAGACAGATGTAAGCATACTTGCAGGAGATTGGGAATACAAGAAATTACACACACTCATAAAGAGAAACAAACCAAAGATTAGTGAAACTTGCAGTGCAGAATTTTTGCATCAATATTAACTTATTATTTGCCGACTGGGAGGTCTGTATTTGAAAATGTGAAAGACATTTTGGATAAGGCCTAGGTCCATCTGTAGACCAAGGCACAGTTATTCTCACTGCCATCTATCATCCTAATTTTTTCCTCACAATTTATATTTGCATTTAACAATTCTTTAAAAAAGACCATGGGCAAGATTTGAAAGTTCTGCCTGATCATGACACAACTATATCATTTTGCTAGCTCGTGTACCGCTGAAAAAATAAAACTCCATCTTTTTTAAACCATACCTTCTGTGTATGTTGGTAGCAGTTGCAGAGTGTGAAGCTCTAAAGAATCAACCTCATCATTGGACAACTCTTCTTCCCTAAAGCGACGATACAACATTGTGACACCCGAGATGCTAGGGACTTCAGCCACACCAAAACCAAGTCCATATAAACCGGCAAGTTCTAGTTTTACTGGGTGTCCATCCACCTCAGTTACTGGTCCTAAGACTACTTTGGGCTCAGTTGTCCTGTCTTTGTAAATTGGATCCTTTCGCACTGATGGAAAAAGGAACAGACTTTCCTGAGGTTGTCGGCCCAGCCCTAGAGATGATGCTTTTACTTTGGGAAGGATTGATGCTTCTGTTTCTAAAGAACACTCGTCAAAGCTCCACAAAATGCAGTCATCATCGATAATTTCATATTCAACATCTTGGTCAGACTTTTTGCCTCCTTCAGCATTTTCAAGTTCATCAAGAAGACTAAAATAAAATAGTTAATAATTATACATAAAAATGTCGGGCAGCTCAGTCTTCTCGAACAACTGTTTTTAGTCACAGCCCTTATAATCATCATCATCATATCATCATCACCATCATCATCACCTTTTGAAACATCACAATTACAATTTAAAATAATACAGTACCCACGAGTAGCTTTAAAAAAATAAAAATTAATGTCTGTGTTTATCTGTGTTCACCAAATTATTTCACTCCAGCAGAACAGTTTCAATGCCTACTTAAACCCCAAACGGCCATAGGAAGCCCGAATTCATGCCAAAACGGCGTCTAGTTAATTTCCTAGTTTTAAAATATTTACAACTTTTGTATGTGCAAATAAGTCACACAAATATCACTTTTTCAGTCTGATTGCTAAATAACAATTTGCCCAAGCACTGGCAGTGGAATTACACCAAATTGCACCTTTAATTCAATAGTGTTTGGTTGGTAGCATTATTTCATGTTTGACCTAGAAGAGTTACCCAGTAAAAAATTAATACCAATTTAAGTTACCAACATCATTACCATTGTCATTTTTATTATCAATATTATTACTATTCAGTTATTCATTTATTCAATTACCAAATACAAACTATTTTTATTATACTTGTATTATATGAAATGATTTCAAAATACACAGAACAAGAAAAGTTAGTAATGTTTTAGTGAGTTTTAGCACCATTGTCAAAGTTACAAGGTAAATGAAATAAAGTAGTATGCAAAAGGCTTAAGTTGAACAACAATTTACATAAGAGTAGCAAGTAAATTAGTTAAACACTTTAGCATGAAGAGAGTCTGACAGGACATTCAATTGGTTTTAGGCAGTGTGGCTCAGTGGTTAGGGTGCCGGATTTGCATGCGGTTGTCCCAGGTTCAAATCCACTCTGACCGCTGACAGGATTCAGCTTTGGTGAACCCAGAATCAAATCCACCACGCTTGTAAATAGCCAACTGGTCTAACTTTCTTCAACCAGTTGAGATTCTTAAATATAGTCGTGTTTGTTTGAAGTCTTAACTATATATGACACAAAAAAACTTCTTGGGGGAGTTGTATTATGTAATTATTAGTATTATTGTTGTAACGCTGGTTTTAACTCTGTGTATATTTACCATGTAACTTTGACAATGGTGCTAGGTGCACCAAAATCTCGGTTTTTATCACTAATTATTATTATTACTCATATTATCAAAAATATAATAAAATGGTACTTACTAAAAGCTGCTCTTTCTTCCTTTGCTCAATGGTACTGATTGTATTTCATTAGCTACAGTTGGCTTGTTCTCTTCCAGGCCAAACGCAAGTTTAATGACTCGTACCTCAAGCTGTGACCGCATGGCCAGATAACAGTCGCAAAGAGCAATCTCTCTGATTTCGAATCCAGGTTCAACATCCAGCAAATGCTCTAAGTCACAGCAGGATGTCCAATCACCATCCACTTCCGCTTTCACGGTGCATAGCCGAAACAGCGCAAGTTTACCTGCACCTGCGACAACAATATTACCGGTGGCTGGACAGGAATTAATTGCAGTTGCGGAGTAATTTGTTGGGAGTTCTACCGCAACGAACTGCGCGTCAAGTTCATCGAGGTCGCCACGGATTGAATGGCCGGCGAGTACGGCACGGACGGGGCCTCCGTCTCGTGACCGACACCAATTGAAATAAACTCTGGCAAAAGACGGCGAATTGCGGCGCTGTTTGCTTTCAATTGTGGCCACATAGTTTCCTTTGTCGTTAAATA
Source organism: Hydrozoanthus tunicans (assembly GCA_026413305.1). Classification (NCBI taxonomy): domain Eukaryota; kingdom Metazoa; phylum Cnidaria; class Anthozoa; order Zoantharia; family Hydrozoanthidae; genus Hydrozoanthus; species Hydrozoanthus tunicans. Next base: position 16,345 of record JAOBAT010069414.1, on the reverse strand, counting down.
TAAGATTCACAACCTTGGAAATTGTTGGGAACTGATACAGTTGAGGAAAGCCCGACTGAGTCAGTGAGTAAACACATACACTGCAGCAGGTCGCGGCGATAAACAGAAACTCTTTGGACGCTGTGATCACACTAGGTTCGTAAAGATCATGGAAAGCTTGTTGAGTTTTGAAGTAATGACACAGTAAAACACGTACCATGATAGTAAACAGAAAGAGAGAGAGTTACATTTTCGAGGAGTCGGAGAGTCCTCCCTGTTGGTAGTGCCAGTCTTACCTCGGTCTTCACAAGAGAAAACACATATACATAAATTAGCACTAAAATTTGCATAAATTTCCATATTTAATTTAGGCTACAAAAAGTTAAAAGCATAAACTCAACTTCTACATTCAAACAAACTAAGTCGAAAATCGAAGGTAACCAGCCAAAGTTTTAGCTTGATACGTTGGTTACTGTCGGAGAAGTGAACCTTTTTTAAAATCTCCAAACGTTACAGTAATTGTATGGGTTGAGTAAAATCTTGCCATCTTTGCAATTTAACAACTTTGGAAGCCTCGTTTCTTTCAAAGTATTCTGTGTATTGAGCTAAAACTTTCTACGAATATTCACTTTGCGGTACTCGAAATTATGAACTCATTTTGTCTCAATGTAGAAGTTTGATTTATATTGGTGAAAAGGCAAGCCCTCATCCGTCACCCATACCCATGGACGGCTGAGCATATTTCGGGGGGGGGGGCGAGAGAGGAAGCTTGTTCGACACAACGAGCGTCGAAGGAGCGAGTTTCTGGGGGGTTCCGGGGGCACGCTCCCTCAATAAATAAGATCGATAGAAATGTGTTTACTACCATCAGTCCAAACAACATTTTGTCAATTTTTTCATCGTCAATTTCTGTTAGTCTACTTCGGCAAAATCATTGGCTAAAGCCCACACAGCTAGGCAAAAGTTCCACGGTCCTGATAGTTATATGCGTTTCACAAAGCCTGACTCGTTTAAAGGCACACACAATATATCAGTAATTCGGAAGGTTTTTCGTGGGGACTACATTTTCGCTAGGGATAAAAGCTGAATTCACATCATGATTTCAAAAAGTATACGTTAAGAGAACATGGAATTTTCAAAATATTACGGTAGAGCAAGCCAAACGCAAAAGACGGCTTTATGAGCAGACCCAGTTTGTCGTTAAACTGATTGAAAAATAAATTTAAACTATGCTTTTGCATCAAAAAAGTTGAAAGGGGGAGGGCGGTTTCCTTAAATCCGCGCTTGAACTGTTATTGTCGAGGTACCACCTTGCACTTCTTTTTTATGCCATCGGTTTTACCTCGGAGATTTTACCACACAGCCGCAGATGAAGAGGGACAAAGTAGAACATATCTAAAAGTCAGAATAGAACATATCACGTAAGGCTATCCCAAAGATGCTCCGAATTCTCTGAGATGTCCCCAAACCCCAAAAAATTGCTAAAAGGTATCCCAAAAAGTGCAAAATTTTTCATATAGTTTCCAAAGTTTTAAAAAGTTGCCTTGAAGATGCTGCTGAACAAATCTGTTTTTTCTTGGATTTTTATAAGAAAAAAGAACCCGAGTGTGTAGAATAGACGATTTATTTCTGGGCTAGGGTATGGTTTTTGACTCAAAGATCTTGAGTAGGGTGTGGTTTTTGATTAAAATTAAGGTCTGGGATAGGGAATGGTTTTTGACTCAAATATCTGGAGTAGGGTATAGTTTTTGACTCAAAAGTCTGGGGTAGGGAATGGTTTTGGTCACAAACGTCTGGGATAGGATATGGTTTTGACTCAAAGGTCTGGAGTAGGGTATCAGATTTAAGCATTCATAGGCCTAGTAATAAAGTACCATCCCCCCGCTGGGCAATAAAGTAGCCTCAAATTGAAAACAATGATTGGTATTTATTCATCACAACAGCTACGTCAACTTTATTCTCACGTTCTGTTCACCTGATCATTTGAAGAATAACTTCCCGGGCTCTTCTTTTTCCAAGTAAAATGTTTGAATAACTATATCAATCCTGCGTTCAAAACTAGTTGATCAAGAAGCATACACTTTTCTGTTTTTTTTACCCTTGCTTTCATCCTTAATTTTCGCATTTTGAAAGTTTCCACTCTACTTTTATAATCTCCCTAGCGTCACCACGGACGGCGGAACCAGGGGGGTACTGCTCCCCTCAATAATTTGGTTGGGGGGCCAGCCCCCCCCAAATTTTTGGTTAACTACAATAACTTTTGAATAGGAGTTTCTGATCTTGTAACAAACTACTAAGAATTCAAATGTGCCCCCCCCCAATAATTGCTTGCTTCCGCCGCAGATGGTCATGGTTACTAACTCTTTTATGCTTTGATTGTTGGTAGTGTTAACACACTGCACGTTAAAGAGCATATGACACGAAATCAGTTAGTTTGGACCAGGACCTGGGCTCTACCCTTCGCGTGACCCTTAAAGAGCATAATTTTATGAAACGAAATCAGTTTTTCAATTTTAAAAAAGTATACTATAAAAACATTGGTTTGCCAAGTTTGAGAAACATACGATGAAAGTACGCCAAGATACGGCGTGTAGAATTTTGAATTTTTCCCGCTAAAAGTGTTCCCTCCTAAAGACCAACAAGATGACGTAACAGGTCACATGCGTCTCATCTCAGTCCATCCAAAATCGACTTTAAAATATCTGTAACTAACAGTGTTTCAATCGAAAACTCTAACAGTTACGGATGTTTTAAAATCGATTTGTCTCTTTACTTGGTGGCACCATTTTAGATGGACTGAGAAGACACGCACGTGACCTGTTACGTCATCTTGTTGGTTTTTTGGAGGGAACACTTTTAGCGGGAAAAATTCAAAATTCTACACGCCGTGACATCTTGGTACCAATGTTGGTACTGTGTAACGCATCGCTCAAGCTTGGCGTGACACATAACGTAAGTGTCACTCCATTGCTATGGCTTCGTGACAACTTGATACCGTTACTTCTCTTGTGCTCAGGGTACCAATGTTGGTACTGTGTAACGCACCGCTCACGCTTGGCGTGACACGTAACGTGGAGCTGGTGCAACATGTGAAAACACTACGGATCCCCTGACGGTAATTCTTGCTGAAAACTATTAGGATGACAGGATTAACTGCGCTGTTGGCATAACCGAGAAAAAGCGCGGCGAAAGCCAAGCCCGCTGACTGGTCAGACTCGTAGATTCCAGGAAAGACGGTTCGTAATTGGTACGGAAGCCAACAAAGCCCAAAGCCGACTACGATTGCAATGAGCATCGTGATGACCGCGCGATTTTCCTCTTTTCTAGTCGAGTCCTCCTGTACCTGATGCGGTTTTCGACGCCACAGTTCGTATGCAACCATGGCGTACAAGCCTGCAATACCTGCCAGCGGTATCAAGTACAAACTGCAAAACACAAAAAGGGAGTAGTCCTTGTACGCATGCTCACTGAAAAGTGGGTCCCACTTCTCGGTGCACTCAGTTTCACCGTCACTGTCATACAAGGTCACCGAGTAAAGGAGAGGAGCTGTTATCACCATGGAAACCAACCAGATGATACCAGTGATAGTGTGTGCTACCCTTACATTTACAAAGTGGGCGAAAGGGAAAACGATGGCAAGAAATCTGTCGAACGATATTGCAAGCAAAGTCAGAATGGACACTGCTACGGAGACACCCTGAAGAAACGTGACTAGCTTGCAAACTATGGTTCCTAGCGTTCCGTGAAAGTCCATTTTAGCTGGACCCATAATGGTTGCCTGAACGGCAGGAGGCATACAAAATGTCGTCATCAAAAGGTCGCTTACTGCCATGTTGACGATGAAATGGTTTGTGGAGTTGTGCATACGCCGTGATTTACAAGCGACCAGAATCACGAGCGAGTTACACAACGAAGAGACTAATATGATCAACAAATATGCCGAAGTCTTTAAAACTGTAACCAGAACAGGCTCACTAAAAAGGTCGTCTTCAGGCGAATCGCAAGTCTTATTTGTCCCGAAGTATTCGCCATTATTCTGTCCCGTCTCACCATATCCAGAACTTAGCGGAGCACACGGAGTGTCGTTAAGCGACGCAACAAAGCCACCGAGCAGCATTTCAAAGATGTCTTCAGTGCTCTTAAAGCTATCTCTTGCCGGCACAAACAACCTGACAAAAGAAAATGTCGGCTCGCTCAAATTAAGAAGCAAGTCGAAGTTTAACGTTAAAAAAACACTTTTTCAATTAACAGATTTCTTACCTTTTGCTGTCAGCTATGAACAAGAAGGCTTCTTTGCTTTGCTCGAGCAGAACTTGTCGTGCGGAGAAACTGGAAACCGTTCAGTTGACGATATATTGTATATATAGCGAGCAGTTTCTTATTATTGGTCTTGCCGTTAAAGTTTACTTTGGTTTTTGATTATCAACGTTCTGTTGTCTTTGTGCCATCGAGTTTCTTATCACGTTGGGAGCTTTTGTCATTTCTTCTAAGATTACACATTTGATTTACATTGTACGTTTACCTGTTTTGACGTCATGCAGCAATTTGAGGATTACCGATGCTTTCATGAAGTTGTGAGTATTACAACTTATTCCGGATCTCTATAAAATAAGCTGCAGCGGTATATTAAAAACTAAATATCAATTTGAGTTGTACGTGAATATTTATGAAAGCGATTTCTTAATACATCTGAAAAACCTTGGAATTTATAACACGGATCTTGCATTTAACTGCGAAAAAAATTAACCGCTTCTCTGACTAAAGTACATCTCGTTCTTCATATCTCTCTAGAAGTTTAATTAAAATCGCCTAATGGGACTTAAAAGCTTTTATTTTTTTCAGAGGATCTTGAGAACAATAACAAATGTATATTTAAAGTTCTCGAAATGCTTATCTTTTTAAACAAACTTTACAGCGCAAACTTCAACAGCCGACCCCGTTCACTCGACACCTCGACACCTGGTTACGCAAAAAGCTTTTCAAAGTGACAAGTTAGTTGAAAAACAGGGAAACAGAAACGTCATTTCATTTTTCGTCTTTTATTCTAACTTCTAAAAATGACATACAGTGAAGGTCTCACTATAGCCCTTCATTTTACCTCGCTAATTTGGATTGACTACTGACTGCCTTGAAAATACCGCCTTGAAACTTTCTTTGAAAATAACAAAAACACAGCTCTTTGTCATACTAAAATAAGGAAGTTAAAAGATTTCCCAGCGACAGTTGAGTTCCTAGTTGAGTTTAACATTACCGTTCTCGGCCTAATGGGGGAGACGACTTCTGAAGAAAAAAACTGTAGGACCAATTAAGTTTTTAATTAAGCTTAGCGGCTTTTACCAATAGAAAATACATGTGTTAATTGAAATTTCAGGCTTAACTGAAGTAACAGCATTCTGACATTAAATCTGCAAAAAAAATCCAATTTTGTTCTTTGCTGCTGATGTAGCTTTGGTATTGTTTTTTTGCCCAAACAAGTATTCATCAGAAAAAGGTGTCTGCTAGCTATCCGATTCAATGGAAAAACAAGACATAAAATAAAAGAAAAATGGAATCTCGTTGCATTACGGTATTCTATGATAGAATTGCTGAAAAAAAAACCTTTTGGTAGAAACATCCGTGGCGGGTTTCAGAAAAACAATCAAACGCGGCGTTGTGCTTAGTTCTTTTTCATCACGCCGTTTGTAGGGTTTTAGTTTTGGCAGATAACAATTGAAACTGTTTGCTCAGCTAGAAAGATCTACGGAAAAAACTACGATTAAAAGGTCTTTTGCAGGCGAAGATAAACAATAAGGCGAAAGAGTTGCCATTTTAATTACAGCTCCAATTCGGATCTTTACAGTAAAATGACACTCGTATTCGTAAAGAAAAACATACGGTTTGTGGTAAGGCAAAAAAAAAGAAAAGTTGACACTGGTTAAAAAACATATCGTTCTGGACGTGTTGGCTTTGGCTTCTTCTGAAAAATTAAAGTGGAAAATGCAAAATGCTTCGTACGTGTTCACAATTTGTCAATATAGTCGAACTAAATCTCGAAGGAATTTCAATGTGTGACAATGATTTTGAACTATGACGCCAATGGCGACCCTAAGTCAGGTTAGTCGAACAGTTTCATGTGGAGCAGTTGCAGGCTTTGAATGACCAGTTGTAGACGGTGAATGACCAAATGGTATATGTAGCCAACATAAAGAAAATGCTAGCGCAGGAAATTGGAAAAATTAGCAACCACCCAGACAATTTTGTGAGCAAATTAGTGATAGTCAAAATTTCAGTTGACTCGTTCCTTTTAAACAAGCATTACGAACTGATTCGCCTATTTGCAAGCTACAACTTTTCAAAGAAAGTCAAAAAATATCTGCTCACAAAACAGTTTCATAAACCATAAACAACATCAGTTCGACCACTACAAAGTACCTATTAGAACATTAATATTATTCATACCATTTGTCTAAAAGAGGAAACTCAACCACATGACTAGGGTTTAACTAGAAATCCCATGGTTACCTTAGACAATAGACATTTATAAATACTCCACTTTCTTTATCGATTCTTTAGTTTTTAACTCTTTTTTCCATATAAGTAACAAACAATCTATTTATAGTAATCTGTTTGTACCTTAAAATCAAGTATGAAATGTGGTTAAAGTACATTCTATAGCATCCACCCAGGGTACTCTTCAAAGCTCTGAAAATTCTGAATGTTATTGCACACGCCTCACATTGTTCTTAAATTGTTCTTGTTTCTAAGTGTGGTTTAAATCGAAAAAACACTAAGCCTAAGGTATTGCAATACATGTATTCGATTACAAAATGTAAGGACTTACTTCGGGACAAGTATATGTATCTGACTGCGAGTAATTTGAAGCAATGTGACTCATTTTTAAAAGAGACAAATTGCAAACCATTTCTGTATATTGCTATAAATTAAATGTCGAAGCTCAGTAAAGTTTAAAACAAGCCCAAGCCTCAGCTTGTTCTTAAATTGTTCTTAAATTTTGAACCAGTTTAAACCTCGTTGATCTCATTAAAAAAATGGTATATGTTTGATAGCGATATGTGTTCTTTCATAGCTTTTTTATCTTGTATGAGGGAATGAAGTGTTTTGTTGTAGAAGGCAACAGGGAATAATAACCGAAACGTCAAGGACGATAGAACTTTTAGCCAGTGTCAACATATAATTTATTCTTTTAAAGGGGAAATTCAACCTTTTAAAATGAAATCCTAAAAGGTGTTGAGACAGAATCTAAAATATTTTACCCGTGTTGCGCTGATTTTCCGAGAAATTCTAGTTTGAATGTGTGTGTTTTGGTTCGTTCAGCGTGGGCGCTTGTCAACTTGTCAGCGGTAAATAAAAGTAACGTGTGACGTAGGTTGTGGGGAAGCGAGCCAGTTCTTTGACTGTTTTTGTTGTCATAAGGGCGCTAATATACTCAAGAGAGAAAGTTGTAACTTAAAGTTTCAGCTATCAAGCTTAATTTTTTACTTTTAAGATTAAAGCTGTTGTCATATAAGAACTCAAAACTTGAATAAGGAAAAATTCCACGTGCTTTTTAACGAAAAGACTCGGAGGTAATTATTGACCGAGCAGACCGGGGACTGGTAACCTGTGACGTAGCAGTAGTGGGTTTATAGATTTTGTCAATAAATTTTATTGCAGTATTAAAAAAGATAAGAAAATTTATATTTCAATAAATTTCAAGGGAATAATTCATTAATCGAAGTTTTAACAATGTGACTATTGTAGCTGGAATTCAGTGTTTCGAGATAAAAAAGATCAGTGTCTGTGCCTCATGTCTCCTGCTACGTCATATGCCTCCTGCTACGTCAGCATTGCACGTTTCAAGCCTAGAAAATGTAACAGAACAGCGAGAAACTGTTTTATTTTCAATAGTTGCTATTACTTAGGATTCTGCCTTTCATCTGCAAATTAAAAAATTAAGCTTTATCTTTATCTTTTCAGTTCGAGCCAATTCCTCCCCATATCTGACGTACGTACGTCACAGCCTCGCTCTTTCTCCGCTGACGTCCTATTCTGAGCCTACGCCGGTAAAATGAGGCACGTAACGTCCTTAAACTCGAATTTTAAAAAAAAAAATTATCGCGACAAGAGGAACATATCTTGAAATAACATTTTTACACTTATAAATTTTTTTAAAAAATGGTTTAAGGGTTCAGTTCTCCTTATTATGTCGAAAATGATTTTTTAACGCTGATATTCATCCAACGAAAAGAACTGTCGTTCTAACACTTTACTTTTTAGACTGAAGTAGTTATGTTAGTTTCAGAAAAGGGATCGCTGTGGTTTTGACGAAAATTTTGGAAGTAATGGTGACCAAACTTTCAACTATTTCAATTGCTTAGCTAAAAAAATATAAATTTTGTCATAAAAAGTAAAGTCAGAACAAAACCCTCAAAAATCTCGGCTTGACAACAGATAGCCCAGTCTAGATTAGTAGCAAGCGCTTTCGTTGGGTTTTGGCGAGATTATTTTGACCGCGCAAATAGGGGGCGAGAGCGGTAAAAAATGAAAGGAGGGGATGACTGCAGTCTGCTCTTGTTTTTTTGCTCTTGCCCGAGTTTTCACGCAACGAATAAATAACTATTCGGATTTACGGAAGTACAAGGCCACTGGACCATGCACCAGCTGAAGAAGTGGTGGGCTGAGTGGAGTAGTTTAACTCTGAAAATAGTTTTAAAATCTTTCGCACTCTTTAATAGTAAGGGAAGAAAGTCAAAACAATGGCATTTTTAAGGAACCCAATTTTGTCGGGGGAGGTGGTGGGTGGCGGCACATACCCCCTACCCCACCCTTCCCCACTTTTTGAGAACTCAATTTCTCAAAACCTGATTTAGGGATATTGGTTTTTACTGTATTATGGACTCCTCTCTCCACAAAGAAGGCGTTGGTGCAAGAACTTTATCAACATCTATTTTATTGAACATGATTATTGCTCCTGAAATTCAGCATTTTTGAAAAAAGGTGGTAGGTGGCGGCACATAATACCCCACCCCCTAAATTGGGTTCCTAGGAAGTACCATTGTTTTGACCTTTTCCCTAAAAGTTAAGTAATACGACAAAGTATTCATATAAACAGAGAGACAATAATTTACGACATTTCGGCGTTTTGACTTTATTCTTGAGTGATAATGTTAACAGAACGCGTAAAATTGTAAGTAGATTCAAAAGTCACTGCTAGCAAGATTAATTCATAATAGTTTTAATATAATCATAACAAACTTGCTTGGTAATAATATAACTGACAAATTCTAGAAGATTTTGGACTAAGTTTATATGTAGTTGCCCTTCGTTTAAAGTGCCTTTGAAGTGAAAAACTTGATTACCTCAGTGAATAGATCTGCTAAATGATTATAAGCAGCGAAAAAAAAAATGGCCTGTTATAGTTATACTTTCATAGTCTTTTGTATTAGGTTATTTGAACTGTTGGTCTATTTTTTTATATCTATTTTACCAATAAATGTACTTTACGATTGAGTTACAGCATTTGAGCGTAATAGATATATGTATCTATTCATATCGCTACGTGTCACTGACGAGTCCCAAAAAGGACGAAACAGCTGTCTGGCACTGCAAATTCTGGCTTTGTCCGATCTTCTAATCGCATCTTTTCACTGACATGTTTTAATATCTCGCAGTATTCAGCCTTGCATTTTCATTTTTTCTGGCTTTATAGTTTGGCTGAAAGATCTTGATCCTGCGACGAATCAAGACATTTCGTAACGGTTCTTGCATGTCTCAACATTTTCTCTTCTCTCTCCCCGGCCCCATTCCCCTCGCGGCTCGCTTCGCTCGCCGACAAATATAAACCAAGGTTATTGCAGAAAAATGTATTTTAGGGGGGCAAATAAAAAAAATTAGGTTGTTTTTTCACATTTCCCAAAGAGCTTTCATTCGGTCTCTTTACCCGGCCCGCACCCGTATGATCCCCCCACCCTCCCCCAGCTCGGGAATAACATGTGTTCCTTGTCTCACCTGACTTCATAGAAGCTGTGTTGGTGCCCTTGAACAAAAAAACTTTGATGATTTCTCCTGTTTAGGACCCCAACATGGCCGCTTCGTCTTTTGTCTTTCGCGTTACTAAGGGAGTGCGTGAAAACGAATCATAGCCTGTGAACAGGCTCTTCGATGAAATTAGTAATTGGGAAGGGACTTGAACTTTAACCGTCAAAAGTTTGTTGTATACTTTTTTCATTGGCCGAGTCTGTTAATAAACTGGCGAATAAAAAATATTATATTTTAAAATGTAGTGTTGTCAGTCTTAGTGGGGGTTTTTAGGGAAAGAAAAGAGGGACCGATCCGGAGAAAAAAAAAGAATAGGGAATGGGATCGAGAGAGGAGAGTGAGTAAGAGAGAGAAAAGGTAAGCAAGTTGACAGCGCGAATACTTCCGTCACCCTCATTTAAACTCTACTCTACAGCGACTCGCTCTAACAACGACCAAAACGCGAACACAGCTCAACCAGGCACATAATACATTAGTCACTGCAATAATTTTAGAGCTGTACCGCTTAAGGAGTGCTGTGTCTTTACTTATTTTAGTTTGTTTATTTAGCCGTTTTAGGTCTTATTTTCGGTAGAAATAGCTATTTTCGATACAAGTCAAAATATTTAATTCTACCAAGACCGCTGATTTCGTCATTTCTGTCTTAGTGGGGTCTCTATGCATGGGATAATATTCTACCTCACACGTACAGTGTACTTTTACAGCTGTTAGCGTTGTGTTTCTTAGCCATATAAAGTGCGGGCATTATTTTCTTTTTTCCTTCCCCCCTCCCCTAAGGAGGGTTGAGAAGTTTATAACCGAGTTGTTTGTTTTCCTGTTTTTTCCTTTTTGTGTTGGATTAAACTTCTCACTGTGTCAAACAAAGGAGTGCTGTTAGTTTGTTTATTTAGCCGTTTTGTCTTATTTTCGGTAGAATTGAAAGGCCAACCCGATATCGTCATAGCAGCCAAGTCTTAAATTGCTGCATATTTACTTTTCGGTTGTACCAAACCCTTATGCTTGACAATAAGAAGTTTATTAAGACAAAAATTGTGAAAAAAAATACTCGAAGTTGTCAATAATATTAGTTTTACCACAAATTATTTCTATGAGGAAAGCTCTTGTCACACAAACAACGTTCGTAGAGTGATGTCTGCATATGCTCGTGTAAGTATACTATGTTAATTTCGGATAATTATTGTCAGGATGATTAATTTTACTACTGTTAAGAGGCAATCTTCCAAGTTTTGTTTGCGAAAGTCTTATCAACAATTTCAGTAGTGCTCAAAAGATAATTAAACGTTGCGTGATTTTTTTTCCGTCCGGGTTTTGTTTCACCACGAAATCTCATGCGAAATTTTGCATGGCTGAGAAGCTTTCGCGGCAGGAAATGGAGATTTCGCCTATGTGCTGCGAGATTTTGCACGAAATCTCGATTGAAGACAAAGCACAGGCATTAATTCTTTAGTGACTATAAGCGAGATCAGAATTAATGACATAACACGAATGAAATATAAAACCGCCGGCTAAGCGAAAATCATGTGACGGCTCAGTGAGTAGCGTCCGTTGAGGATTTTCAAGGAACAACTGAGGCAAAATCTAGTTGTGGGTCGTGGATATCGTTTGATGGCATTACTTTTGGTCACGTCGCCATAACGCAGTGCACAGTTGCGAATGATTAGTTGAAAGAACGGACAATTCTGCGGAAATTCGTGCATGTAAGTTCATATTCAGATTTTTAAAATGCTTCGGAGTCGGTAGATCTCAAAGCAGCTTAATGGCCAACCCCATCTAACGGTTAGTAAATAGCATTAAATGACAATTCGGTGAAAGTAACGTAAGCTAGCTATAGCGTTAGTCACGAATAGTAAAGAACAACTCGGACGTAATTCGGTGAAAAAAACGGTGACTAGTATTTGTAACTAGCTGCCTCACTATGAATCAGTACACTGATTCAATACACTGATCTTATCCTAGCGCCCGTGGACAAAGGATCGAAATCTCGCACAAAATTTCGGAGATGAGGACTGTAAAATGGAAAGCATAGTTACAACATTGTAGCTTGCTGTTAAGAATCAAGGTTGTTCAAGTTCATGTTATAATGCTCAGCTCAGCCGTTTCCATCTTGTTAACCGGTTGAATACGCCTGTTGTTTATCCTGTCGGGATAAACGACAGGCGTGTTCGTCATTCCGAAGGTTCAAATTTAACGGTGGTTATGGTCTTAAGATTTTTCTGATACATTTAAGACCCCTTTTGTCAATGCTTTATTGAAAATGATAATCTCGGTATCCGCACGTACTCTTGAAACCTTTAGTATGCAAATTTCGGTTAGTGCTTAACATTCCATGGGAATGTTGGTGACAACCAATTGAACTTCACGTATATTGTTTTGCTGCGGCATTTCAACAAAAACTTTTGAAAGGGACCTCACAGCACAGTAGATAAAGCAATTAGCGTTTCTTGACTTCTTAATTTTCTCAATTAGCTTTGATTCGCATTATGAGGTTATAAGAAACAATTTGGTGTGCGATCGTCTCTGTATCTTTAAGATTTCTTAAAGGAGACTAAATCGATTTTGTTTCGATGTTTTGTAAAAATCACGACTACATTGCGTAGTTCCAGAAAATATCTACACCCCCTGCCACGGAAGGAATCGGAATTTCCAGGGGGGGGGAGGAGTCTGACGGCTAGGAAATTCCGGGGGGAAAGGGGGGGGTAAAAAAAAAGTCAAATTTCCGGGGGGGTGGCCGAGACAAAGCGTTTTTAAACAAATTGCTTTGAAACACGCACTTTAATTCAATAAAGAGATGGTTATTATGGTGTTATATATCGTTCTATTAAAACGCTGTCCAGAAACTGGATAAAAATTAAACTTCTTTAGCCTGGAACTCGTACGGACGAACAAATTATCATAGCTTATGTTAACTTTTTTTTATATAAGCTATTGATGAGTTGAGGTACATTGCATTGCTTCCATGGGTATCGCAAGAGGGAGCTAGTGAGTACTTTACAAGTGCTAGACGACAGCTGAAAGTGCAAACGGAGGAAGACCTCAAGCGGGAGACGTGGAGGAATCATGTGCTGTATACTGAGAACAGCTAGCTAAATCCTTTCTCGAGCCTAAGTTTCTCATAGGGCCGGCGCTTATCTCCGGTTTCTGTAGTGTTAAGCGGATGAGAGTCTTAGGTTAGCTCCCAGCAGAACTGGTACTCATTTATACAGCTGAGTCGACTGGAACAAGGTCAGGTAAAGTGTCTTTTTCAAAGACACAACACAGTGGTCTGACCGGGGCTCGAACTCGCGACCTTAGGATTACGAGTCGAACACGCTAACCGCTCGGCCACTGCGCCGCCGACTGAGAACATTGAGGTGCTCACCAAACACTGTTCTGAAGCCGGATTATCTTCTGCAGGAAAAAAAACACGAATTTGTAGAACGCCTTGCAAAACATCGTGGCGATGTTTGTCCGACTATATCTGAAAAAGATCTATACGATGGACGTCTTTCTTCTGTTCCCAATTCATCCGCTGGCCTAATGAAGCTGCCTGCCGCACAGCTAAAGACCGTTTTTAGACACCATTATGTCAGTTTTAACTGTAGGAATTAAGGAGGAATTGATTGCTTGCGTCGGTCTTCTCAAAGCTGGTCACCCAGAAGCTGCGTTCTCCAGAGAACGACTGTGCCTTTTACACATGATTGCAACGCTTAGACAACTTACCAGGGTTCCGTTTGAAACCCCGCAAATGTATCGCATTAGAACTTGTGCACATAGAAACCAAAACAAGACAACAACAAGGAGTGGAAGTACACTCAAGCTGTTAAAAACTCAAACACCAACTGTAGACGCCAGCCATGCACGATTCAGCAAAAAATATTGACGTTGTTTTATGCCCATTCGAAGCTCTCGTAGTGGAGGCCGAAGAAAATATTCGACAGTCAATAGACAAATTAGAAACCAAGCTGTTGCCTGTTTTTGCTGTCTGATTGGCCGAAGAAGTACAGTTCTGAAATCTCGTTGGCTAATTTATTCTAATGCTTGTTTGTGAGTGGCTGAAAAAAAGATGCAATTTAGAGTTCAAAATAGCGCGATTTAGGAATTAATGACATTACTGTGAGCCAATCAGATTGCACAGATTGACTGTGACTTCAAAATGGATGTAATAAAAGAGAAAACTTCAGTTCAGAGGTCATGTATATTTTGAAGCAGTCAGACCAACATTTGTACAAGCAGCACTTACATGGCTAAAAACAAACAACAGCAAAGATGCCAAGTCTCCGGCTTTCAGAGTCAATCCCCAGATCTCCAGCCGTGCAAGCAAAATCTCCAGCTGAGCTTGGGTTAACAAATTTCTAATACATATTCATATAAATTATTGTTCCACAAACGTAAAACTGTTCATGATCTGAGAAATCGTAAAATCGACAAGAAATCAGCGGCAAATCAGTTGACAAAGTCACCCGTGCAGAAGCAAAAGTGGCCGCAATGTTGGTCTAGAATAATGTTCCCCTATCACCAGCTAACGAAATGACACCGCAAGATATGTTTTCAGACAGCGATATTGCAGCTAAGTGTTCTTCAAGGCGAACAAAAACAATGTGTATTGTCAATTGTGCAACTGCCCCACATTTCAAAGAGAAAGTTGTAGCTTCAACGAAAGAAAATATGATCTCTGTACGCATTGATGGATCAAGTGATAACGGTGTGCAGAAAATGAACCCATTGACTATCAGGATTCTTGATGTTAACCGTGGCCAAGTTGCAAACCAGTTTTTAGGTATAAGCAAGGCATCATCTTCAACAGCAGAGGGTGTATTTACCAAGATGAACGAAGTCCTTGAAACACACTCAGTTACATGGTATAATTGTGTAGGCTTCGGGGTTGACAACACTTCAGTGAATTTGGGATGCAGAAATTCCATCAAAACACGTATCCACGCCAAAAATGAAGCAGTCTAAAAAATGGGATGCCAATGTCACATTGTCAATAATACTGCTGGTAGCTGATGCCTTTGAAAGTGTGACAGGATTTAATGTTGATGACTTGGTTATAGATGTATTCTACTGGTTCGACAAAAGCACCAATAAAAAGTCCAATCTGTCTGATTATTGTGACTTCTACGACACCACTTACTGAGACAATGACACCAGGTGGCTCAGCCTGGAAAGAGCTGTAGGACGTGCATTGAAGAGCTACTTTGCATCTGAACAAGACACCAATCCCTGATTTCTGCAACTCCAGAAATTGTTTGCTGGTCCTATGACAGAGGTGTACCTGTACTTTTATCAAGCTACACTGCAAACATTTCTACACTTTAACCAGTTCTTGCTGAGAGAACACCTAGTCATCTTACATGTAGATCAGCAAATTCAGTCTTTCTTGACAAAACTTGCTGGTAAGTTTCTCACAATCAACACCATCAAAGCTGCCAAGAGTGATTTGACAAAACTGAAGTTTGACACAAGTTTTTAGCTACCAGATGGAAGTACTTTCGTTGGTGTGACAACGGAAACACAGCTAACCATGCTGTTTGCAGAAATTGACATCACCCAGGCACAGTACAGCAAGTTTTTTAAAGGACTGAGGGCATTTGGGCTATGCTCTTTCAAATCTACCAATGAATGATTAGGTACTGACAAATGCAAAGTTTGTTAATGTAATGTCGAGAGATGAAACCAGTATCGCACAAGTTGAGCACTTCGTCGAGCGTTTCAGCAACCTCCTGCCATATTCCTCTCCACAAGAACATGACAAACTGTGTGAAGAACTCATAGAATATCATTTACTAGATGACAGTGAAATACCTGAATCAGTCTGGAAGTCAGCAACAGTTCAAGAGGATGAATCTGTTACCTACTACAAAATGGATGTAATTTGGCACTATTTGGTCAACCTGAAAGCTGTTGATGGTAGCTACAGATTTGGCCGCATTTCAAAAGTTGCCAAACTTGTTCTCATTATACCTCATTCCAATGCAGAAGAGGAGATAATTTTTTCTATGGTTCGGAAAAGCAAAACGTCATTCCGACCAAAACTTGATCTAAATGGAACTTTGTCAAGCAATCTGACAGTAAAATTAGCTAATGTTAAGCCAGCTCATGCATTCCAGTCTCCCAGCACCATGGTGAAGAAAGCTAAGAGTGCAACTTGGGACTATAACAAGCTTCATTCCAGTGCTATGTAACAAAGTATTTATCACAACTCATACTTTTTCGCTTTAAAAGCCTTTATTATATATTCTCAATAGTAAAGGGAAATTGTGCTGCGTTTGAACTGGTCGTATTCGTTTTATTCAACTTGACCGACAAAAATTATATTTAGACAAAAACATGTTTAGCAAAAGTAAACGATAGATGGGATTACATACGG
>JAOBAT010069403.1:0-22292 GCA_026413305.1 Hydrozoanthus tunicans | reverse complement strand
GGTTCTTAATAGGTTCTTATTTCTAGGAAGCTCTACAATTCTGCTGATATAGCTTTTGACCCCCTGCCCAACCCCCCTTGAATTGCAACTATCAGCATTCGGGCTCGAGGGATAATTGTTAAATAGCCAGGTTTCTCCATGCCCCTCAAAGATTTCCATAAAATAGTTATTTTTAGAATTTAAGAACCTGAATCCAAATTTTAGGGTAGATAGGTTCTTACTTAGAGGGGGCATAACTGGTAGATCTTAGCCTAACAGGTTCTTTAAATTTAGGTTCTTACTCGCGGGGATTTACTATGTAGGATGATTAGTATGTTGCGTTTTAACTACTTTACGCAAAAGAAAAAGGGTATTTGAAACTTAAAGTTCTTTACCTCAAAAAGCTCAACCAGTAACTCTGCTACAAACTGTTATTTCAATCATTTTTAAATAGTTATCTGAATAGGTTATTTCCAAACTACACTCTGCTATGCACAAACAAAACCTTCAGTTGAGGCTCAATATTTGTACATTTGCTTTTTATCACCTAGCCTCGAGGTTTTTTGTTTGTACGCAGTGGAGAAAACTCTGGTATAGATAGATTTCATTGGGCTTTAAAAATGCAGCTATCTAATGTTGAATTCATAAAGCTTTACAGATGTAACATAATATAAACAATGTATACTATAAATTTGCATTAGAAGAAATACCTATAACTGTATAAATTATCATTGAAATCGCTAAAATAATTATCAAAATTGTTAAAATCCAGCTTGTGATTAAAACTTAAAACATCATCTGGAGTGAAAAAATCAACATTTATGATGATTACTTTTTAGCAGAAAAAAACATAAACACTCTACATAAGCCCCCAGGGGGATAAGAAAAGTCCCCATCAAGCTTATTTGTTTAAGTCAGAGATGAAAAGTAGAACCCTTTAATAGTAGTAATTTTTGAAAATAAAACCTTTTCTCGCTGTTCCTGTTACAGTTTTTAGACTTGAAGCCTGCAACGATGATGTAGCAGGAAACATATGACGTAACACAAGGCATAAAGCAGAGACAATCTTTTTGATCTCAAAAAAGCATACTTTGTTTTCAAACTTCAGACTTAAACTTCAAGAAACATTAAAAGATTTTGAATCAAGAGTTCTCTGGATGCTCATGGAGCATGAGGCAATTCACGTCAAGAAAATATGAACCTACTAATCTGAATTAATTATCAACTCTTAATCAAACAACTTGGGGAGCTGTAATAAGATTGGACAAAATGACCTACATTGTAACTAAGGGCCATAGCTGGAGAATGGACCAGGGGGCCAAAATTTAAGAAAAAGATAAGAGGGTATGGTTAGGCCCCTAACTGCATCCCCCACCCTGTGTTTAAACCTGTGCTAATTGGCCCAGATTGTGGCTTTTTTATGCTCATTTAGTTAATTCCTCCTCTTGCAAAAGGTGTTGTTCTACAGAAAAGATTTTCTTAAAGTCCCTATGAAGCTTAAATTTTTACTTTTTGGATTAAAAACTGTTGTCATCTGTGAACTCAAAATTCGAATTACCAAAGAAAATTTCCGTATCTAAGTATGCCTTTTAATCAAAAAAAATATTTGGAATGTAAATTTTGATCAAGCAGGTCGGGGACTGGTAACCTGTGACATAGCAGCAGTGAGTTATGTGGCTTTTGTTTAAAATTTTTCTTTTTTGTTAAAAAATGTCATAAAACTTTTATTTCAAACAATTTCAATGGAATAATTCATTAATCAAAATTATAACAATGCAACTACTGGAGCCAGAATTGAATTTTTTGAGATAAAAAAGATTGTCTTTGCTTCATTCCTCGTGCTACATTATATGCCTCCTGCTACGTCATCAATGCATGCTTCAAGTCTAAAAAATGAAACAGGAACGGCAAGAAAAGGTTTTATTTTCGAAAATTACTATTATTTAAGGATTCTACTTTTCATCTGGAACTTAAAAAAATAAGCTTGATGGGGACTTTAATTGAAACACTCACCTTCCTTGACAGCAGTCTTGGCTAAATTGTTGAACAAAAACCTTCTCTGACCAACAGTTAGCAATGGCTCAAGTAGGCAAGGCAACAAATAAAATTCTCTTGCATCTGGCAAAAGTGTCAAAAACTCTTTCTCTGGAGAAAGCTCTAGTAGTTGCTCAAAGTTTGGTCGCTCAAATTCAAAGTCACTGTACACTTGAACAAAATCTGTATCCAAACCAAGAACCATTTGTTTCAATTTTTGCCTAAACAGATTACAAAATAAGACTTTTCCTTCCTGGAAAATGTTTTTATACTCTGGTGTTTTTCTTATTTCTTTGAAAAACTCTTGCATCATCGGATGCAGATTAAATGTTTTTTCTCCACTTTCACTTTTCTTTGACTCAACAAATCCTTTGCTTATTAGAATGTTCAGGTACCAACCAGACAACTTCATTGATACACCAATCATTTGTTGTGCAGCAGGTAGGAAAAAGTCTCTACAAAAAAGCGAGAGTTTGATCAGGCAAATTCTTAGCGGCTCTCCCAGCTTGCTAAACATTTCTTCGAGTACAGCCCCATCATTTTTATTCATTTCGACTGATGCCTTCTTCTCTTTGGTCAATCTTGTTTGTTGCCATCGAAGATTAAATTTCATTCCTTTAGTTTCCTTAGTACTTGCCCCAATATCATTTGCAAGGGTGAGAAGTTCATTTTCATCTGCAAGATTTTCTTTCAAGATTCCAGCAATACCTTTGAGTAACAATGGTTTGTTTTGGCATAATGTTGATATATTTCTAATTAAGTCTACCTTCAAATTCAACCCAGTTCTCTGTAGTAGAATCTCCTTTGAAGATTCTTCCTTGAAAGGTCTCACAAAATAGTTTGAAATCTCACCAACACCTTCAAGCTTCGAACGAGATGTTAGCAAAATCTGCAGCCTTTTATTCTTGTCATGTTGAATAAGGTTGGAGAGAAAACTCCTGAACTCCGGCAGTTTTATCAAAAAATCTTCCATATTATCAAAAAGAAGAACAAGCTCTTGCTCAAGATTATCAATATATCTGTAAATTCTATCAGGATCAACAAAGACAGCAAGCTGATTAAACTGTCGAAGCATATCAAAGTAAACATTCTTCATTTCTTTGATGTTCCTCACATTAACAACAATCGACTTGCAGTGAATGCTCGAGCACAAACGTTCTGCTACAACCTCAGCAAGACGAGTTTTACCCACCCCTCCCTCACCATGCAAGTTGATTCCTCGTACTTGTTCAGTGTTGCTAGCCTCTGCGTTTGGCCCTAGTGATTCTAAAATTTCATTTATATCGTCGTCCCTTCCGATAAATGGCTCTGGAGCAGCTATAACTTGCTGATCCAGTTGAATTCTCTTCTTGTACGCTTCTATCTTCCTGGAAATGGAATCTTGTCTACCTTCTTTGCAGAATTTCTCTGCATAAACCTCAACAGTGTCGAGTGTAGACACTCCATAATGCTGTCTTAACAAATCAAAACATTTAACCAAATCGTCCTCTCGAAGCTTAGTGTATTCTCCGTGAAGAGCATTCTTTGACCAACTTACGGCTTCCTTCATCTCTTCTTCGCTGAAAGTTTTTGTGATATCTTTCAGGAAACTTTCATTTTGAGCTTGGATAGCTGTTTCAACTGCCGCCATTTTGCGTTCTTTTCATAGTCGTGACTCCGCTGACCATACAGACAGTCAGTGTCAGTTCGTGTGTGTGGAGGGGGGGGGGAAGGGGGGAAGGCACAAGTTTTTATGATCTAAGTACGAGTTCTGTCCAATCTCCAGAGGGCTTCAAATCGGGATAAAACTACCGTTTATAAAAATGTCGAAGGCGCCTTTGCCGCGGAGCTCGCCTTTGCTACGGGGTCTCGGGGCATCCCCCTTCCCCCGCCTCCCCCAAAAAGTTTTTGAATCTAGAAGCTCTGAAACACGCCCACTGATCTCAAAAAAAGACTGGATCGAGCAACCCATTGTTTAGAGCCCAAGCTTTTGAAGCCCGCGAATTTTAAGCGCTGCCATATTAGTAGGACCCAAACGAGAGAAGGCAGACAAGACAAACTATCGACCCAATACGAGTAACAAAAGAGGAACACGGTGTTGCGCGATCGGCTGTGGCAAGCGGAAAAGAAAGGAACAAGAAATGACAGTAATGGCAGCAGTGATGAAGAATCTGCAAAGGAAAAGCAGTTTCCTCGGACTATTCACTCGTAAGTTGTTTGTGTTATCAACTGGCGTTTTAGCAAGACGGGCATTCAACCCTACAAAATCTCGCCGGGAACAAGTAAAATATTATGTAGATTTGCATAGCTCACTGTAAAACCCGCGTGCTAGTTGCAGGTTTAATAACTACAGTAGATATTTCTGTGGAATTTTATCAGAAGCGCTACGTGGTTGTTTTTGTAAATGTAAGAAAAAATAGGGCAGATTTCAAAAAACTACACGCGTCAACGCAAAAATGAAACAAAAGCGTTCTTTTGAATTAAAACTGAAGTTGTGATAGCAAGCTAAAGCTCTACTACTGAAAATGAATATTTCTCAAATTTCGTGCTTTTCAAAATAGTCTCTTTTTTAGAGCCGGGCTGAGAACTGTTAGCTTAGCGAGTTCTCGCCGTCTACGACTAGAACTTCAACAAGACAACCCCTGCCCCTATTTTTATTTAATTGGAGCTACACAACTTCTGAAAATTTTTATGCTGAGCGACACTTATGACCTTAGTGACTCGAGGGAAAAAAATGAGAGACCTGGGAGTCCAGAAAAACAGAAGTCTAGCAAAAAATGGCTGAAAAGCAGTTGCAGTGCATACAGTGTTGTAATGCGTTTGGCTCAAGATCATATCCTGCAACTTCAAACTTCCTGGCTTCGAGACAGAGGTAGGCTTTTTAAACCACCAAGCAGTGTAACCCAAGTTTGTGAGGAGAAATGCTGTGAAAGGGTGTTGGCATCTACAGTTGGGAAACTCCCTCAGTGTACAGGTACAGTACAACAAACATTATGGCATGTATGGATATATTGTTACATAAACTTTGTTTGAAATTAAAAGGGGAATAAATAATTTATATCTGAAACATAGAATTCAAACTCAAATACATTTCTGAATAAAATTATTAGATACTTTTTCTGTTTTTCAACTAGTTACTCGAATATTTTTTGTAGGGGGTGGACAAAAAACAGGCTCAGGGTAAGAAAATGCTGTTGGTTCCAGATGGTTGGTTCATGGTGTGAGAAAATTATAATATATGCATAAATGATTTACCACCTAACCTTCTTACTTGTAAGGCAAGAAAATCTTTCATTCATTTTCTTATCAGATAAAGAACTTTTCAATTTCTACAATTTAATTTTCGTTTCCTTTGTTTGTTGTAAATTTACAATATATTATTACTATATCATATTAAATATTGTATCTAAGTTTAAGAATTTCTAATTTCAAAAAGTTTTGAGAGTAATTTTTCAGAAGAGAACTAGAACTTTAGTAATCTGTAAGATTTTCAAGTTAGGTACTAGTCTCGTTAAGTGTTTTTTGTTTTGTAGCTTTCACTCACACACAAATGCTGAAAGCAAAGCAACAAAATCAAGGCAAAAAATAGTGCAGCAATTAAACAGGACTGTAAATTACAAAGTAAAAAATAAAAAAAAGACATTTCCAAATTTGTTTTTTATTTTGTTTCATTTTTAGGAACCAATATGCCTAAGTATAAGTGCTGTTTAGCCTTTTTGTCAAAATAAGTCATTTTGAGATTTTTAAAATTCTATGGGAAGCTTTTGCCAAATACAAGATACTTTTGAAGTTATTGACTGTTTCCTTTATTTGTTCATGCACTCACCTTGTAGAGATTGTTATTCTTAGCATATATTATGTCATAATTGTGAACATCCTTGGCATAAAGCAAGTATTCTTTAAAAATTGGTAGCTGCTTTATAATTTTGCCAATTGTGTATAAACTTCAAAAATTGTAATTCAAAAGTATTTTTGTATTGCTCATGCACACACTAATGAAACAAGTGTTTCTTAGTCAAAGTCCTCAAGATATATACTGTCTTAAGGTATCCAAGCTGCCACAGCTACTGAAGTAATAGGAGGCCCCAATCTTCGGACAGTGTTTACTGAGTGAGTAATCATGTGACAGAGTCAGCAGCTGACGATAACCACATTTGCAGTCTCATAAAGCCCATCTTGAAGTGCTACTACAAGGTTCAACTGCACCACCTTGGAAAGGAAACAACACATAAGATTTCAGGTCCTAAGATTGGCAAGAAACTTAGCAAACTTTTCCTCTTCTCGCACCAGTGAGAGCAAGAGATTGATAATGTTGTATTAGCTGTGCCAGTTCTAAAGCTCAAAACAGCTTTTTTCAAAGCTTTAAAGAGTTTTCCACTAGCTAATACCACACATACAATATGAACTCTTAGTTTTCAACTCAGTATATTATGTTTACAAGCCATCTTGGTGTGAATTAATTGCCTATAAATTGAGTCACGCAAAAAAGCAATTTTGTAGACTAAAAATTATCGGCTGACAATTTCACAGAATTGTTACACAAAAGTTTATTTGTATTTTCTTGTATTTACATTTGCGTTATGAATTCAGACAAGAAACAATAAATCATACTGTAGTCTAAAATCAGTTTCTAAACTATTCGAGTCAGACTGCCTTATTTGTAATAACGGATAGCCAGTTCTCAAAGAAAAAAATTTCTTGAAAGCGAAGAAACACAAAAACAATCAGCCCCAAACAACTATCATCGTAACAAAACTAACATGTCTGCCAATTTTTAACTCGCACCCAGCAAGCGTCGTTAGATTTCCACCTCTTAAAATTTAAAATAAATTACTTTAGCACTCGGAAGAAAACTGTTGACATCTTAATAAGTAAGAATAAAAGATGCCAACCTCGCGGTTTGTGATTGTAGTAGTCGTATAGAAAAGTTAGTGGAGACACGTGATCAGCAAAAAAAATGTTTTTCTTTCTCAAGTCGACGCACTTTTAAACGAAAACCTCAAATTTGTTATTGATAAGAGGAAAATACACCACTTATCATAAGGATAATAAAAGCGTACCTCCAAAGTAGCTCTTAAATCCGTTAACTTGCATTGGACGATCCATGCCGAATAATTTCACATAGAGTTCTCACTGAGACCCGCAGCTATTTGGGTCCTAGAAAGATGGCCGCAGTCGAAATTATGTGGCTTCACTTTTGAAAAATAGAAGCTCGATCCAGTCTTATTTTGAGATCAGTGAATTAAATGCCATCACAACAATTTTTGTTAAAGGTTTTCGGTAAATATGATCGCAACTTTAATTTGTGTTTCTGTTCTCAACAAACTGTTTTGTTTGCTCACGAAACAATAGATGAATGTCGACGGGCCCACGACATAAAGTACTTGCTTTTATTTCGTATTTCTGGCAGTTTCTTCAGTTTTTCGGGACATCAGAGTTTCAAGTACTCTGCAATTCGTTTTCTTTTATGTGAAATTGACAAAGATATCACAATTCGAGTCGAAATCGGGATTTTTTCTATTCCGATCGCATGTTGGTCGGGATTCGGGATTTTCAAGCAAAATCGGGATAAGTCTCGACGAAATCGGGAGGGTACTCCGGGCTAGGGTAGGTATGACTGAGTGTCGAAAAAGTCCCAAAAATACCTTAGAAAATACCAAGGTATAAATTCGTTTACCCTAAAAATACCCCTCCTAAAAATTGCCCTAAAAATACAAATTGAAAGCTGAAGTTTCTCCCTGGATAGCTAGCAGGTTGGCGCTAAGTCCGCTCGTGTTGCGCTGAACATGATATGCAATAAGCAAAGGCGTGCGCGTAAAAGAAGATTTGCCACTAAGTGACTTTTGTCTTAATTTCTTATCAGTACGCACGTTTGCTAAACCAAGGGATGGCGAGTAGTTTATATATCAATTCTAAAAAAAAAGGTTTCTTCTTTCTCCCCTAAAAATACCAAACGTCAATCAGCTGTGTGTGGATGCTGCAGACAAACATAAGACACGATTTTTTGTCGTGGAGGAAGATCTGACAGGCTCCACTCCCGGACAAAATGTAAAGAAACAAACGCACCCTATAACCAAAGTTGTAAATATACATAAAAGTTTTGAAGCCTCAGTTTGTTTGCCCAGAAAAACTGCAGCATTGGTTATTGTATGAGGGGAAAGATCCTTGAAGTTTAACTTGACCGGGGGTGTAGATCCCAAGAAGTCTAATCAGACATTGTCGGCTACCGTGTGGCAGAGTCCAATAATTTGTCTGAAATCCTTTATGCATCGGCCAATGTGATGCTTAAGCGAAATTGCAAGAATATATATGACAAGTGGAAAACAATTTGTGCAACGTCTTTGGGCTCTTTGCTCGATAAACCTTGGGAATAAAAATTGGTTAGTGTATGATAAGTTACAACGAGAACAGATTTAAACCAGACAAATAAACGAAAAATCGTATAGCGGCCCAAAGGATGAGTTGTCACAGTAAAAAAGTAGCGCTAAACTAAAACACCTATGACTATTCGGGTACTCTTGGGTACTCGCGCGCTTGTGTAGACGGCTGTGGAAACCGTTCAATTCTTTGCATATTTGGCCTTGAGTAGGGATTATGGTGATTATAACATTCATGCCTTTTGTCGGGCATAAAGTTAATTTTGCATCCCCTGTTTGCTCCGCTAGTGGTTTTATTGGGATAATTTTAATCATTAATTATATTTATATTTTTAAGATACCTTAATGTCTCGGTTGGTCCACAGTTCTTTTAGACAGGCTTATATAGCAAAACGTAGGTAGAAATCAGTTCTAAAACGTTCGCCTTTTTCGATGCACGCTTTTTTTTTATAAGAACAACTTTATAAGAACAACGAGGCTCAGATTGGCCAAAATTTAAGAACATTTTAAGAACGAGGAGAGGTTCTGGCTCGATGGCTTTTTTTTTTATTAATCGCGATATATCAATTGAGCTTCGATCCTTTCTGACTTAACCGAATACAGAATGAGTAACAAAAGGTTTGCAGTTTCACAATCACAGGGAATCGTCTCGGGAAAATGACTTAGCGAACCCATGTCATACTGAATCTGCGGGGATTTTCTTCGACTTAAGCCACACATAACAATAAGAACAATTTAAGAACAATTTCAGGCTCAAATCGCCGAAACATTAAGAACAATGAGCCTCGGCCAAATTTTCTGGTTCTTATAAAAAAAAACACGTGTATACAGTTTGGAAAATATTTTCAGTTACACACCCTTGGAAAATAAGATAGAAGATAACTTAAGTTATGCAGATCAGAAGCACTTGCTAGAGAACAGTGTGCCCTTATGTAAGCTGGATAATTTTTTAATGTGTGTCAGCCCAAAAATGAAGTGTTGTTTGCCGCATATGTAAGGAAAACATCAAATCTTAGCTATTCTTGTCGGGAATTAAAAGGGTTATTAAAATTTCAAGACGTATTTGAACTTTTGTTTTCCAAGTATCGAAAGAATCAGTAAACCGTTATTTGCAATGAAGCTCCTCTTTTCATTATCTTAATAGTGCATATCAAAACATCGTTTGTCGATTACTGTCGGCTGTTGTTTCTTTCACAGCTGTTCTCTTTAGAGTTTTATAACTACTATAGCAACTCTCATAACAACATGATAATTCCAAAGCTTTAACTTCAGCCTTACACTTGATAAACTCAGCTGGAACTGTTGAAGTACCCACAACAGTAACAAAAATTATTTTGATCAAATCGTTTGACATATGATTTGTAGTACTGCTGCTGCAAAAAAAAAAAATTGTAAAAATAAAAAAAAATATGAATTTGGTCAAAACCGGTTTTACTAGTGTCTCAAACTAGCAAAACTGTCCGACATCTTGGTTCATGATGGTGATTTAAAGGACTGGGTTGTGACGTCATTCCCGACCTGTAGTTTTGATCAACATACGTTCTTTTCGTATCACAATAAGACGAAAAAACTGAGAAATATATGAAGAAGGTGAATATACTTTCGAATCGAAAATCTTTGACTCGCTCATGCCCATCTTGTTGTATTGTGATTGAAAGATGTCCGGGAACGATGTCACAACAAAAGCCTCCCCATAAAACGCAGTCCGCAAACTTCAAATGTGTATAAAAAATCGAAAACAAAGCCGATTTTGAAATTCGTTTTAAAACGTCCTACGTTTTCCAAGAACTTCTAGTAGATGAATAAATGATTAGTGTTTTAAGAACTTAAAAGCATTTCTTTTGCAGCTTCGATTAAAAGCTTTTATACTTTCTTGCAATGATAGCAAAATAATTCAGGACAAGCAGTAATGGTGTCATCTTCGTAGCTTTCAGGAAGAAGTAGTTGACTCTGCGCGTCCTGTTTTATATAGAACTTCAACGTCATCAGGCATGAAATTGTAGGAACCCGCCAAAAGATCCCTCGTCTTCTGATTACTGTATTTGTATCCCAGCGGGGGAACATACGAGTGGCCAAGATTAGCATAAGAGTTGGTGTTACCTCCAGCACCGTTGGCAAGGCGAATATCGTGACCCCCACCGAAAGTAGGTAAATACCCGCCATTACCATATATAGCGTTGCTTATACGGTAAACCTTCAGTTTAAATGGGGGAAGGTTGTCTTTGTTCTTGAAGGAGAAGATGAACGAGTTGGGAGTTTCTGCGTACGAACCACCGGAATCTGCCAATTGCAAAACAAAATAGAGATTACTACATGAAAAGAAATAGTACAACGGACGACTTTAATTTATTTGCATGTCAAAATAACTCTTTTTTATAAACATTTTAGTGTGAAAGCAGACTTACGCCATTCGTGATCGTTGTAGCCTCCAAAAAGGTACTCGCCAACCTTTACCAGCGTTATGGTCGCCCCAATCCCCTGACCGTCGCAATTAGAATGGAACGTGCTGGACCCCCAACCATGGGCACTAGCCAGGTAACATGGCTCCCATTTCTCTGGTATTGTACTAACCGGAAACAGCCACTCCCTCAGAAGGTCCTGGTATTCAGTATTGTTGGCCAGCAGTAATGAATCAAACTCGTGGCCTGGGAAAAGAAACAATACAGTTTAACTGTAGAAGCCTTGATCATAAAATAGTTACACGAACACTTGAGGAATTTGGGGTTAATCTGAAGAGTTGTAACAAAGCTTTTGACAATTGGTCAAGTAGCAAAGATTTAAAGCAAAAAAAATTCGTTGTTGCATTACCACCCTGACTTGGTGCAAGTTCTATGTAACACGTAATGTTTGTTCAGATTTCCTCTCAACCAATCAGTGATAAGGAGCACATTTTCTATATATAGGTCGACTATGAGTTTTGCTACGCTCATTGATTTCTGCTTTGAGTCGTGTAACAGTTTTGAGCTACCTCACTCGTTCGAAACCTATTTTAGTTGAAGTTCAGAACTGCTCGGAAAATCGTCAGTTTAATTTAACATTAGCTTCTTTAACATGTACAAAACTACTTAAGGTCAACCCATTCAAATAGATTTTTGTCAAACTTTCGCCATTTGTCAATCATTATATGTAAACTGTAAAAATGGAATAAAAAAAGGGGGGGTGCCCATGTTTACTTTTGAGATATGATTGACACAAATACCCCCTCCAGGGCTAATTTTCTTTTATTGTAAGCTTAAAGTTAAAACTATATTCCACATGTTGCCAACCAAGAAAACATCAAGGAACATGCATAAGAAAAGTATAGGAAGAAAACGTAAAGAGTTCTTCTGGACTAGAATAATAATTTTTTTGTAATTTTTAGCAAAAACATTTTTGATAAGGAGGAATTTTCATGCGCTTTTGTTGTTGCTATCGTTCCGGTACCTAAAGAAACAGTATACTCTCGTCTATGATTTTCATATTTTTTCTGAATTTGCAACACTCGGATTTTTCCTATTTTTTTTCTCTTCAAATGGTCCTGTTGAGATTTGATTGATTGAAGAAAAAAATGTGTGGGGTACCCGTGCTTGTTTAGGAAAAATTCTAGGAAAACCGGCAAAACATGTGCTGTTTTCCCTATTTCTGAGGGGAGACTGGGACGGGTTAAACAAAAAGCTCCATATATTTTGAAGAAAACTATTTTTTTGCATTAATTTTTTCTGATATGTCTTCGAGAGCTCAACATTCACTAGAATATGATAAAAAAAAGTGTAAACAATTTAAAATTTCTATTACGCGCAGTAAAGATACGCAATGCAAAACTGTGGAATGACCTTAATAGGCAGTAACTTACTTTCACAGAAGGGTTGCTCGTCGCTCCAGTTTCCATATCCGGTACCATTACAAACTGGTTCCGCTGTGCCATTCAGCCAATAGCCAGCTTTGCATTTGTAGGTGACTTTTCTCCCGTCTAAGAAGTAATCTCCGACCCTATAGCCATTCACAGGAGTTCCTGGGTCCTCACACTTGTAGAGGCCTGCAATGATAACAAAAGAAAAGAAGAAAACAAAAAAGAAATGGACGATGGGTAAGATGGAACAGAAGAATAAAAAAGAGGGAAATATATAAAAAAGAAGATATATTTAAATATAATACAGAATAAAAGGAAGGAAACAAAAAAAAGAAAAAAAATATTAAAAAAGAGACCAAAAAAGGAACTAAAAAAGAAGAAGGAAAGAGAAGAAGACAAAGAGTCTTTAGTTATTCCAGGGAGTAGAAAAAGCTTACAAGTCGGTTCGGTGTTGCTCCAATTTCCTGCGGGAAGACACACCCTCGTGGTAGGCCCAACAAGCTGATATCCCGCATCACACGCGTACTCCACGCTTTTTCCAGCCCAGTAGTTCTCGCCAATCTTGTGGCCATGTAGTGGAACGTTTGGTTCGGCACAACCCACAAGCTCTGAGATGATGAATAAATTTTGATTCCCTATATACTTTGCAGCCAGTTAGGAATTACGTTTACTTAGTTATGGAAGAGCGCTACTTAACCGTCAACTCGTTCTGGAGAATTTTAACACTATAAAACGAATGCTGATCAAAGTAGCTTGGTTGTCGAACTATTAGACTCTATTAAATGAAAGAATGTCAACAACACAATTATATCATTGAAATCGCTAAAATTGTTAAAGCCTGGCTTGAATGTAATTCAAACTTTAAATTTCTAAACTTTTCGATATAAAAGTCATCATCAAGTTAAGAGTATATAATTTATCTCCTGATGATGACTTTTAAGTCGAATCAACGTTAGAGTTTTAAGTTTTAAAAGTTTTTAAAGTTAAACTACAAGCCAGCCTTTCAATAACAATTTCAACAACACAATTATCTTGGGACCTTCTGGTTTGAATTTTGATAAGTCAATCATGAAAATGCCGCTGGACGATGTCGTAACGACGAAATTGTAATCGATTCTAACTTACGTGCATTTGGTTTTGTATTGCAAACTATATATAGAACTAATGTTCAAAATGTTTTGCCAAATCATAACGTAGATAACGCAATGTCTTCTATCTTTATCCACGAGGATTACTATGCCTACATTTCATCTAAGCGTTTCTTGCAACACATTTTTCCTGTGAAGGAAACAAAGCAAGTGTAGTATAGAACTCAATAACTCGCAAAAACACAGCTGAGGTCCTTCAAAAAGAAAATAGCAAAATCTACTTTTCAATGTAAACAGTTTAATTTTTTAAGATTGTTTTACAGCTAACTAAGTTAGATCCAGAAGTCTCGAGAAGTCTGAAGCTAGTTGCTTTGAAGCAATCTAATATTAGTTTGTTTTAAAGGAATATTTTATCTTCCTGTCCACTGTAGAACATTCTCGGTCTCAAACAAGTCTGCATCCACATCAGCAGCTAAAGTTTGATATTCCTGTTCATTAATACAACGCCAAGAAATGTACTTTGAGAGGGGGTCTGGCACTGCAACTGTACATAACACGTCATACTTCAAAATGGCGGCGCCCGGAAATTCAAATTTAGAAAAAGATAAAAAAATTTGCTTGGCGTTAATATGCACAGAACTACCAGTTAATTTTGAATCGATCGTTTTAATGGACATGGACTAAACAAATGTTTTGTTTGACATCAAAGATGTTGTACAGTCGACTGTCCCTTTAAAAACTGATCATGAAATTGATGAACCGTTTCGTTATTATCAGAGCTACTTACCAACAGTGATGTCAATCTGGGCTGTTCCATTTTCGTAGTTCTGTGCCTTGCAGGTGTACTTTCCCATATCCGTAGGCTTAAACTGTACAATCTTTAGCTCACCCACACGTTCCCTTAGCTTAGCATACTTTGTACTGTTTACTGTTAGAACTCTGCCATCCTTGCTCCACTCCACACTGGGGATTGGCGAGCCCCGAGCGATACAAGTCAGTTTAACTTCCGAATCGGCTTCTCTCACCACGAGCAACTGTGGCGGGGAGGCGGTTATGACTGGCTTGACTTTCAAACAAGGTGCAATAGAAATTGAGAAGATGTTAAGCTGTGACTTATGACTATGGATCTATATACAGTATGGTTGTTATAATTGCTCTTATCTGTGATTACGATTATGTATAAGAAAACAAAGCTTATAAAGTAGTAGGAAGCAATTACTTCGAGTTGATTGGATAACAAAGGGGAAAGCTTTTCTTATTTTAGGGCAAAATTACTCGGCTGATCGGGCGCTGGTAAGCTTCCAAGATTTTCCGATTGTTTTTAGAAAGCCTTAAAGGTAAACATTTTTACACTGAAGTTGCTTCAAAGCTCGAGTTATCCCAGAAAGAGGGGATTATCTGTAAATATATGGAGGAAGATGTCCCGGGAGGAAGAGAAAACTCGCCTCAGCTATATGAGTTGTCTCTTTTACCCAAGAAAACACTTCGAAGCGGGACACCATGTAATTAAGGTTCGCTGCTTTTTATGAAGAGCTGTATAAAAAAGTGTCTTGCCGCGAGTAACTGGGCTAGAGGAGATACCCTTCGTCCCTGGACAACTCTTCTTATACAATGATGGGCTTAATGATGCTGTGACTATGTGGTTGTAACGTAGAAAGGAATAGTGACTGCTTTCTTTTTGCTCATGTTGTTGCAACTAATGCTAAAACAATCAAGTTACTCACTGACTGGTTGCACCACAAGCACGATAAGAGCCAAAACCTTTCCCAGTTTGTTTGTTCCACGACACATATACGGACCTCTGTCAATCCACTTTGTCTTCTTTATTACAAGATCTTTGCCAAGGACGCGATGACGTCCTACAGGCAGCCTTTGAGTGGCTCGGGTCCACTCCACCCTCGGTGGTGGAAATCCAAAGATATTGCACGTCAAGGTCGTGTCCCACGTCTCGTAGCCCTCGTGGTATATCTCTGGAGTTTGCACAAATCTCGGAGGAACTATTTATTAAAAGATTTTATTATATTAAACATTGTAAATTTTTTAAGAATTGAGGACTTGCAACTAAGCGTAAAACTACAAAGAATCAGAAACGTTCTCTAAATAAATGTCTAAAAACACGAGCTAGAATCTTTGCACTAACAAACGATGAACTAATATATATATACAGAGACGTTTGAAAAAAAAACACAATTCGTATAGATTTCACATGAATTCATACTCATCTTAGAAACAATTGCAATTTGCGCGAGTGGGTTTTTCAAAAGTATCAAAATTGCAATCAGAACCCATAGGGAGAATGCAATTTGAGCTTTTTGTAAAACACACAACTGCAAATTACTTCGAAATTGAACGAGTACGTCAAGTCGTGTGATTACTTTTTACTACGTGATAACATGCACAACAAAATCACAGAGCAAGTTGCATAGAAATAAAGAGTCTCTAATTAATAAAAAGGAACCAACATCGAAGTTTTGACAACAATCAAAGTCGTCTTCCCAATAAAGCGTAGTTGAAGTCGTATTTCTAATCTCGATCATAATCGTAATGGTTAACGTTGTCGTAGTCACAATCCAAGTGACAGTGGCAGTCGTATATGTAGTCGTATTCTTTGTCGCAGTCGTAATCGGTCTCTTTATCGTATTTGTAATCTTAGTCGGAGTAGTCGTAGTAATCGTAGTAGGCGTAGTCGTTGTATTAGTCCTAACCATAGTCGTAATCGTAGTCGTACCCAAAGTTGTAGCTGAAGTCGTAATCGTTCTCATAGCGCAATAAAGTCGAAGTTGCAGTTATAATCGCAAACTTAGTCGTAGAGTAAGTTGCACTGTATTGATTATTTATTCACAGAGTTAACTCTTTTGCACCATATTTACGAAAAACAACACTGCTCTCAACCAATCAGAATCGATAAATTTTGTAACGTAACTTATTCCAAGACAAATTGCACTGTATTCCCAAGCTTTGCTCACCTTCCACTGTAATGGTGCAAGAGGATCTTGCACTTCCAACGAAGTTTCTCGCTACACATTGATAATTGCCACGACCAACAAACTTGATACTATCAATAGAAATGACGCCACTCGTTACGTTGTACACTGATTGGTCCAGCTGGACGCCATCTTTATACCACATGACCTCGGGATGTGGGAAGCCAGTCGATTGGCATCTCAGTACAACATCATCATTCTCTCGAACAGTTATGTGTCGTGGAGGACTGAAAACTATTTTGGGGATTTCTAAGGCAGGTTACATGAGAGTGGATAAAACCATTAGTGTTGAAATACGATTTCGCTTAAATGTTGTGATATAATAAAAAAAAAACCTTCTTAGCCTTTTATTATATCACAAAACCATTAGTGTTGATTTTCAAACTTTAACAGAAAAATCTTCTCAATGGCTTCATTTCGTTTTTCAGAAGGAAACTTTCATCTTCTTTTTTTCTTTGCTAAAGCGTATTAAACTCAGACAAAAGGTAAGGCAAATTAGCCCTATGGGAACAAAAAGGGCGAACTACATGCCAATTAGTCAGCGGCGCGGTGGCCCAGCCGTTAGCGTGTTTGACCCGTAATCCTAGGGTCGCGAGTTCAAGCCCCGGCCAGGCCACTGTGTTGTGTATTTGAACGAGACACTTTACCTGACTTTGTTCCAGTCGATAAAGCTGTATAAAAATGAGTACCAGTTCGCTGGGGGCTAATCTGTGGTATATAAGCGTCCTGTCCAGGGGGAATCAAAGACTCTCATCCGCTTAACACTACGGAAACCGGAGATAAGCGTCGGCCCTATGAGCCACTTAGGATTGAGAAAGGATTCAGCTTACATGCCAGTTAACGAGGAAGGAAACAACGATGATGATGACGGCTTGCAAACACAC
Source organism: Hydrozoanthus tunicans (assembly GCA_026413305.1). Taxonomy (NCBI): domain Eukaryota; kingdom Metazoa; phylum Cnidaria; class Anthozoa; order Zoantharia; family Hydrozoanthidae; genus Hydrozoanthus; species Hydrozoanthus tunicans. Next base: position 5,138 of record JAOBAT010069403.1, on the reverse strand, counting down.
TTCTGGTTAATTTGCCAAAATGTTAATCCCTAAAATTGTTATACTGAGGTAGTATAAGAGTAAATATCACGGCATTAAAGTTTTCAACCCCAAAAAACACTTCATAGGGTCGATTTTGAAAAATACATACAAGAGACTTACAGTTTACATGTTTTTCCTTACCAATCTTTTCCAGCAGTTCCGACGTGTCTCCAGAGAACGCCTTCCCAGGAGGTCCTTGGGGGCCAGTTTGGCCTTCAGGCCCCTGTGGGCCGCGTTTTCCTGGAACGCCCATTTTCCCGCGGTATCCCCTTAGTCCAACACGCCCTCTTTTTCCTCGCTTTCCGCGCGCCCCTCTCTGTCCTGGAGGACCTAGACGAAAAAAAAACATCAGCTTTCTTATTAGCGTTAGCAACACACTATAAAGCTAGAAAAAAACCTGCGAGTCCCTCCTTTTATAGAAATTAAGCAATGACTTAAAACAACCGAAAGAAGATAAAAACAAAAGGTACATAGCTGCTTTGTATTTACGTGAAAAATCTCAAAAATCTTTGTTGAGGTGTTAACAAACAGGTTTAGTTATCTGATTTTTGAAATTGAAAATCTTTGTTAATGAATTGGCGAAAATGTTTTGTGTGCTTTTGCAGATACTATCCCGTTAGTCTTCTCAGCTTATCAACGTTTAACTTCTCCTTAAATATTTCATACAAAACAAGTCAATTTGTGGTGAGAAAATGCAAATTAATTAAAGCAGACTAGTTCAGATGAAAAGCAAAATTCCCATTCGCTGTTAACATTAATAGTGGACGTTCTAGTTGGGCCAATTTGTCAACATATCAGTTAACGTATTTGGGAAGTGAAAGCTAAGGGTTAAAGAGATGTACACCCGGTAAAATTAACATTGCTGAAACTTCTTTTTCTAGAATATAATCTTTAAACAGTCTGTCTTACCTCTGAGACACACGGCTGAACTTGTTACGTTTGCCTGGTGTGAGAAAAAATCACTATATTAGCCTTTGCATTGTCTAGCGAACATTCATCCCTTTAGTGCTGATAAATATAAATAACTACACTTTGTCCTGTATGTGAAGAGAAAATTAAATATAAACTCAAACTTTCCGTCAGTAGTGCGACCCTGCTCATAATGATTGAAAACTGTTGGACCAGAATGTGTCTAACGGTCGTATTGTACCATACCGCGGGGCCATTTTCGTACCCAGAGCCCACGAGAATGGCGAATCTCTGACTTCCGCTAGCGATGCGGCCAGAGCCCTTCGTCTTGCCGTAGGCCGCGTGGGCTCTGGGTACGAGAATGACCGCGGAGTGAGATTGAACCTGCCGCGCGTGCGCCATCAAGACTGAGTGATTGGCGGAGGGCCCGTAAAAATAGCATCTTTCACGCCCCTTTTGAACCATCTTGGGTCAACTGTCAAAAACTTTGTGTTAGACAGAGTAACTGTGTAGAAAACCAACATAAACTGTAATCCGTCCCCTCCCCTCCCCCAACCCACTTTGCAATTTAATGACAGTTGAGTATTTACTTAAAGTTCATTAAGGCTGCACAGCTGTAGCGCACAACAAACTCACGGTTGTACAGATAATATTTTTGTTGAAGCAAAAAAAAAGTTTGATAATATTGCTCAATTTTGGAATGACATAATTTTTACTTTTTTAACGCACTCTGGATTAAAATTAAAATTTAAGAATATTAAAAATCTGTTTTTCTTTAAAGTGTATGAAAATCTGTTTTAAAAAGGATGGCTTATGATATGTTTCGCTGAAACTCAGCCTTGTCAAGTCGCCATTTTTTTTTTTAAAACACAGATTTTTATACATTTTTAAAGAAAAACAGATTTTCAATGTTTTTAATTCTTAATTTTAATCGAGAGTGCGTTAAAAGAGTAAAAGACAGGCAAAACATTATGTCATTCGAAAATTGGGCAAACTGACGGTTGTTGACAGATAAAACCCAAGACCCACTTGGTTGGTTAATGATTTTCTTGACCTCCATAGAGTGTTTCAGCACAGCCGGATTAAGAGAGGATTAACACGCCCTCAGTATGACAAGCATTTAATATTTGATGTTGATGTCAAAACTATCCATGGGTTTTTAATCTGTTTACTTGAGAGTTTACCATTTCGTGCTTATGGTCCAGTCGAAAAATATAAGAATTCCTCACCGATTAAACTTAAGTAAATTAGTATGTTAGACATGTGATGTTTAAAGCAACATTTAAGGTTTAATAGCTTTTCATGGCAGGATAAACAATTAACCTTGAACTCTACTGTCGATTTTAATTTTTTTGCAATTTTTTAAGCAGCAGATTCTTTCTACCGTAGTCGAATTATAGCTATAATATTTAGACATACAGTTACAATTTCCATTCCTGTCTCGCAGCAACTTTCAGAAGAAAGCTCGCAGTGACCGTAATTAAGATTTAGTAAAGGGCGTAAAATGCCACGATGCTTATCTAGTCGCTACTTACCTGTATTACTCCGTTTCCAAATAGCTTTAAACACGACTCCTTGCACTGCTGACAGGTATTTCCAGAATTGAGAACCACGGACCGGGCATTTCGATTTCGTATATCTTTTCCATGCGTATCGTCTGGAATTCCGTGCTTTTCTAAGCTTTTCACTCTTAAATCAAGTGTGTACACTGCATAACTAAGGTATCCGACAGATACCAAAGTCAACGCAAGATTTAAACAGACAGCAAGCAGAAGGATTACATTTCCCTTTAAGGCGCGCTCTCCCATGTTTGAAATTAAAGAGCGAGTCGGCTGCGACACAACGGTGACTGAGGCGCGTATAATCGAGGAAGAATATAAACGCCTTAGACAGGAGTTACGTTGGTAGCGCACGTCCAAGTGTGCAATATGATGAGGAAATAAAAGCTAATGAAAACCACATTACAGTCAAAATATCAATTCCGTCGTGTTAAGTTTCCGGCATGTGTCAGGCATGCTTAGGCCAGTAGCAATTCAGGAAGTTTTAACTTCTATAGTTACAAGTTGCCGAAAATAAATAATCTGTCGCTTTATCAGCCTCGTGGTTAGTTTTCGTTTCAGCTGACTCGTGCTGACACTGCTTTGAATGGCTATGCCGCGACTCGAGCAAAATTCGGTTATCAAGCTGAACACAGAAAACAGTTTCTTTACTTAAAGGCTTGCGTAACTACTTGATTAAACTGATAACTGATAAAAAATGATAATTTTTTTAAAATTGATTATCATTTGATTCATTATTAGCAATTGATAATAACTGAAAGCAAGAATTTCGGCGATTGCAACTGATAGTAGTTGATAAGCAATCGATAAGCAATAGAGAATAATTGATAAACAACTGATAAGAATGATGTTTTGATAGAAAAAAATGAAAAAGACTAATGATTGGTTTGGATCCCTTTTTTCTAACAAGACAATACTGTTTTACTTGTGTGTTTCAAAGAAACCCGAAAAAGTCCACGCGCTTGTAACACGGCAGTGTATTATGAGTAGTAATGTCGTATTGTGATTGATAACTGATAATTGATAACTGTTCATAAGGCTTGATAAAAGTTGAAAATAGAAAAAATCTGAGTGAGAATCAGTTTTTATCAGTTGCCGGTAATACTAATTGATGATCATTAAAAAAATGTTATCAACTGTTATCGAACTAGTTATCAATTTTCATCAAGTACTTACGTCGGGCTCGCAAGCAAAAAATGCCAGGTCAGAGAACTCGATGAAAAACTTCCGGTGTTAAAAACTTAAAACTTTTTCTTCTTTGGTGTTAGCTGACACAAGCTTCCAATTCAACAACTCTTTCGTATCACAGTCAGCTTCTTCTTAAATAACACAATACTTGCAAAAAGTCATCTGGTTAAGAGAAAATGGAAATTGTTCAAAACAGAAGAAAGTAAACTCTGCGTGCTCATTAACGCTTGCATGAGACTACGCCAGTGAACTAATCTACCATGATTTGACTTGTACATATCTGCCATTCCGGCCACTGTTTAGCATGATCGAAATTACATTGAAAACAAACAGTAGTTGTCACAAAGGCCAATTAAAACGAGTTTAATAACGAAATTCCAACGTGCAATTGTGGACCGATAGACGTAATCAGAATGCAAGACCGTTTGAAACTCTTTGAACTTTTTCCTGCCGCTAGACGTTAACTGCGTGCCGTAAACTTGTGGACCAGCTAAATTTACTGAGACTGACTCTTGATAGCTCAAAAGGTAAGAACTGTGTGTTGTAAAGAACAGAAAATACCACATCGTTGTTTGAGTGTTCACATAGATTAAGACGGTTTGAACTGTGAAAATACTTTAGTTGAAGTTGATCACCTTCGTATAATTTAACAGTTAAGCGGCCTCACTATTGTAGGTTGGTTTGACATGAGCTCGTATTAGCTGGGTTGGGTACGTATATCATGTTTCTCACAATTAGGAACTACTTGAATTAGATTTAAGCGAAATGATATCGAAATAGGCTTGCAGAGACTGTAGCGAAATCAAAAGAGAAGCGCATTAAGTGTTCAGTGAACCTACCATTCGATAATATTTGGTGTTTACCGCTTTTGTAGTCAAACGTAAAGATTCTACTAAAGATTTCCTTTTCGTCAAAATCTCTCACGAAGTTTCAAGCATATTGCTGCTTGCGGCAATTATACGAGCGAGGCCGTGCAAACATTGCAGTTGCATAGCTTTTACAACAGTTACAGCTTATGACCGTTCATTTATATTTATTGATTGAACTTAAATCAGTTTCACGTTGTCTGATTGCATAAACCCTTTTGTGTGTAAGCTTAAGCGACTTGACGAGTCTCTCGATTTAGATGAAAAGAAAACGTGAAAATTGGCCAACTACGGCATAAACTGTAACTCAGTGGCGAAAAAATGCTTGATTGAGAGCTTTTAAAAACCTTTTCAACAACAAAGACTGTTGATGCCTTATAGAGATGCATGCCATTAACTCTAAAACAGTAGCTCGAATACTGTGTGTCGAACAAATCGAGAAAAAGTCTGTTTAATTTACTGAAATCAATGCAAACAAGAAATCAAACTCGACTAATTTTCTTCCCTTGGTTTGGCATTTTCTGGTCTTCAGTGGCTCACTACCCAAAGCTCTCTGTCCAAGCGCACTTGACTTCAAATGCAAACCGGATGGTGG